>CM055894.1:25915631-26143131 GCA_029582155.1 Panopea generosa | reverse complement strand
GTAACGGACAAATACACATGGTGAATTGAGGAAACTTAGACCTATATTTCATAATCTATTATATAATTATATACGTTGATAAAATGTTTTTTACCTCGTGTGTTTTTATTTACTATTTATCAATACAAATTAACTTGAATTAGGAAATTAAGTGTATTAATCTATTAGTAAGTTTAAATATGGCTACTGCGTTAACCTTCGATCTGTCTCATTACATAAAATATGCCTGTCATTTATCGAGGCCATGTGTTAACTGATGTGTATTAAATAGTCTCCAGTGAGATGGTGCTAGAGTTAAACCATTTTCTTTGACGCATATGTCGATTCTATAGTCAACGCCATATTTCACACCAGCGTGACATATTTTCATCAGCTCTTTTCAGGAAGTATATTAAAAATACGCTTATAAAAACAATATTTCAGTTTTCTAATAGATATCTATCTACTTATAATTTGTATTTTAATCAAGTGAATTTGCGATATCAACATATTCACACCTTTCATCCCGACGCTTTCAACACGCCTCTCTAATCCTGTGCTGTTTACACAGCATTGTAAGGAAAACTCGCAACACAAACTAAACTATCCGAAATTACCCCATGGTGCGATACGCATCGATAGTCGCGTGATTGCAAGTTGATGGCATTAATTAAAACACATGTTCTTTCAAAGTTTCATGTTTAGTTTTAAATTTGGACACACTAGCTGGGTACCTAATTTAGAGACGTAAAACATTTAATTATATCAATGAACAATTCAACTATTTACCTTGCCCAATATTCTTATTGTTTCAATATATATTTTTTTATATGTACAAGTATGTTAATTATACAGTTATATGGAATTGTAAATATACACATACAGAGAAAATTCTGAAATTAGCAAACATTGTCATGATGGAAATGCTGTTAACAGGAGAATGTAAAGTTTTCCATATACCTCGATTTCAAAATAAAAAAAGTACCAATTAAAGGATGACTGAAAACTACTAATCATAAACTCAGCTGGTAATTATTACACAAAATTGTATAATAATTAAGCGTTAATCGAAACACACATTAACATATTGATCAAGTGAAACTGAAAAACGCTACGCATGCGCATAACACAAACTGAAACAGTAAAACGGTGCGCATGCGCAGAATAAAAAATAAACGGTGCGCATGTGCTGAGCACCCTAAACCTTTTGTTTCCAAACGAACCAACAAACTAACACATCACAAACGTGGTTGAAACGGCGTTGAAACGTAAAAACTCGGTAATAAAACGGTTCCCGTACTGTACTTAACAATATCTGTAATTAGTCAGTAATAATATAAATATCTGAATTTAGATACAATGAACAAAGAAAACTAACCACAGGCAGGGCCAATTGGATCTTTGGGGGCAGAGCCACTTGGTTCTATGGGGGCAGGGCTACATGGGTTTATTGGATCGGAGCCACTTGCTTCTATGGGAAGATCATTTGTCATTGCATCTTCCACAATTTCTTCATCCTCTCCTTCATCCTCTTCAAGATCCGGTAAGTCTGATTGAAAGGGTTAAGTTGTTCATGAATATGGACTTTGTGCAAGTTCATCATAAAAGATTCCCATTTTAAAAAATGTTTACTTGAACATTGGCATAAAAGCATGGGTGATTTACACTAAACATTATCTTGTCATGGAAAAACTTATCTGCAGTAATATGAAAATCCTTCCAGGCATTTAGAAGTTATGGAGTTGAAGCAATTTTGTTTTGACCTTCAACTGTGACCTAGACCTTTGACAGATAAGCATGGTTGGTGTTCGCGCCATATCATCTAGTAATTGGAATACAAATCTGCAGTAATATGAAACTCGTTCCAGGCATTTAGAAATTATGGAGTTGAAACAAAATATTGGATGGACGGACATAGGAACCAACACATGTGAATCGTATTTAGCCCAGGCTTTGTGAAAAAGTTGGGGTATAATAATGTTTGGTATTTTTCTATTTTATGCTGCAATTTCACAGATTAGAAAGTCAGAGTTTAAAGAAAGAAATAACACATGAATTACAGTGAAAAACTGTTTTGATGCCTATTATCATCTACTTCTGCATGTTTGAGTTCTACATGTATGTGTTCAAAATTACAGTACAGCTCAAGTAAAACAAATGCCAAGGTATGTGGAGTGGAAACAGATACCCACCAAGGTATTTGTAGCTTAACTTGGAGTGCATTGATGCTAATGAAGTGAAGTACTTTATAAACCTCTATACTTAGTAATAATGTCTTGACGGTATTTCACAAAGTACATTAGTTTAGTAAAGTCTCACTGGATACCTTAACTTCACAAATCGTTAAATTTCGCTTCCGCTTCAGCCATACCATATAATGCAATTTTCAATTGAATAATACAATGTCTTAGACTCATGTCTTAATTCTATGCAAATTAATGTACCTTCAATAGGAATTTCTGATAACTTCTTGCCTTTCCATTTGTTCACTGCGCCACTTTCAACAAGTAGAAGCTGGGACACCTGTAAAAAGTGTTAAACAACATTTTAGAGGTAATATTTATTTTTGCTTAAAAAATAACACCTAAGTTGATGAACATGCTTTAAACAAATATTAAAGGGACTATTTCAATGACAATTTGGTTTCCAATTGCACTTTAAATGCTGTTGTAAGATAATAATGTGTGATTAAGACATTTAAATTAAATGAAACATATATACCCGGTAACATAATACAACAAGAGCACCGTGTATGGCACAAACGCTCAGCTTATTGCCACTTTTGGGATGATAATTTGGTAAATAACTTTTTCAGTGTTATAGTTGGTCACTTAAGGAACATTTCAACAAAATTATTTGAAAATCGGCCTGACACTTTCTGAGGATAAGATTTTTTAAGTTTTCACTATAGCCATATAAGGCAAAATGTATTGTATTTATAGATTAGATACTTTACCTTACAACAAGCTGTGAAATTAATATAATAATTTTAGTGTTCATGAATAACTCACCTATATATGTGTCAATGAATTTAACCACCTTTCCTCAGCTGACTTATGAGACAGCTCACTCGCTGCCCTGCTTCTCAGTCTCGTTGTCTGAAAGGAAACAAACACTGAACCATATATATAACACTGTTTGCTTGCACAGTGCAACGTTATGGCGCTGCTTTTAATGGAATACTTGTTGAACAGCTTATTAACCATTAGAATAGAATAATATCACAATATTGATACACTGTTTTAACATTAATATAAAGTGTAATTTGACATCAATGTATGTTTGCTATATATATGCATAATTTGAAATCATAGAAATTGTATAAAAAGCCCAACAAAATGCCCCTCTCAGAGCAAAATGCCATGCTTCATTGAAATCTAAAGTAAATGAGTATGGAACAAATAACAATAAATAAAAAAGAATGGTCAACTGATTTAGTAATGCTGATGGGGTCTAGTCGTTACATTTATTACAGATATGTCCCCCGGGGATATTTCTGTATACATAAATGTAACCGGAAAACTGAAATCTTGTTTGATTACTTTAAAAGATATGCCCACAATATAATCCCACAGCAATATTAGCTATAATAACAAATTAACAACACATACGTTTTGTAAAAACTTTTGCATATTGTTTACACCTAAGTAAGCACAGTCATCGTCTTTAGCACACGTCCGGTGGCCTATGGCCAGTGAAAATCTGTTCGGGCCAGTGACTTTTTGTAAAGCTATGCAAAATTTAAAATATGAAGGTGTTCGGGCCAGTAAATTCAAATGTCTAATTTCACAGACTGTAAGCATCAATAATGCTGACATCATTTTGCCAAAATTTAAAAACGTGACGTCATTATGTCGCTAGGGTACATATTTCTTATTAAATGTAACGACAATGACCCCATCAGCTTAGTCATTGGCTTGTCACTTTGAACATTGTGCATCTTTTCAAAATGAGGTTCATGTGCATTAAAAATATTATAAAACATATTAATTTAAGCATACTTTACTTCTATCAGCAGTATAAAGGTTTAGATGTTATTCAAGGAATAAAATTATTGTTATGCTTGTTTACTTTACGTCATCAACAGTTAATTCTCAAACATTGCACAAAGTAAACAATGTCATTATTACTCATAAAATAAGTATAATGACAAAATGTTCTCTATATTTTACAGGTCAATAAATGATATATTGCTATTCATACTGTAAGACTTAGAAAAAAAAATACTATCCGAAAACTGTTGCATCCGAATATAGATTATTTTCACACAGTCATTCTGGCACATCAAAATTTACAAATTAATCACTGCATGCATTAGATTCCTTTGTGGCACTAGATTATTTAGAGACCAGTAAATCGACAAGATCATTTATGTCCAGGAAACGTTATGAACTTACCAAAGCCATTATGCAGACACGCACTTGATGATTGTATTCCTGAAGCGAGAGAGGCTGGGCAAGCCTGTCCGCCATGTTTAGAAAGGAAGTGAAATCGAACTGGAGCATGCGCACTATGTATATATATCCCCTATATATCTACAGATATATAGAATTTCACGGCAATTGTATATATGCAACATTTTTGGACCCAATAATCATGTTTAAAAAAGCAATTTTTTTTTAATGAGTAATGTAAAAGGAATGGATATAACCGCACAATTTTGTTGGGTCTAGCCACTATTGGGTCTATGTCCCAATAATCTACATATGTCCCAATAATCGACATGGCGACCCAAGAATTCGGGTGCAATACGCAAAGCAGACCCAGTAATTCGGCAAGTTTAAAACTATATATATATATATATATATATATATATATATATATATATGTCACCATGCTTGTTATTAAGTTACAGTGCTAAATATTACTTCCCTTTTTCATAAAATGGCCGCAATCGATGCATTTTTCACAATAATTAAAGAATAAATACAGTTCCAACGTGGATAATTGTTTCATTCTTTTTACATAGAGGCTCTATAACAATATAAATCGAAAATTAAATAACAAAATACAGGTCACAGTACTTTTTACAAAGTTATAGTGCTAAATGTTACCTCCCCGTTGCATAAAGTGGCCGCAATCGATGCATTTTCACACCAATTCAATGATAAAAAATATTCTAACGCGGAGAATTGTTTCATTCTTTCTACAAAGAAGCACAACAACATATTGCTTGCAACTAAGCTGCAGTGATAAATATTACCTCCCCTTTTAAAAAATTGGCCTAAAATTGTCAAAATGGAAAACGTTATCTGTTGTTATTTTTTATAAATGGAAGTTCCATTGCAGAGGTAACTTTCATATTTGTAAATGATGCACTATATAGCAATTATAATATTTGTAATTTATAATGCAATTACTGATATGTTGTTTTGATACATTTCATATATACCGGGTAATTGATGAACATCAATATTTGCGAGTAATAGTTTGAAATGTTAGACGCCTAGTGGTAAAACCATGTACTGTCAGTCAAGGTTGGATCACCAGTGACCTGCTACTCAATATAATATTTTCAGAGTTTTATGTACGAGTCCATTCAAGTCATTTTTCTGGTATTTATCTTGACTATTATTAGTAGTCACACCGTCATCCATTATTATTACATTATCTTTGACATTTTTATTCCTGTACTGGGCGACTTCCAACATTAATTTTTGAATTGCCATTCAAATCTTAGAACACTGGTGAACTGGTTGTGATTGTTCTTAGTTTTTCATAATATGTGCATTTCCTAGCCTTTCGAGAAAAACATCTTATGTTTTTCGAATACTTTTTATTAACATGGTTCCAGTATCAGATTTACTGCCACAATCTATGCTTCTTGCGACACATATTGTAAAAATTGGCCTGGTCCTGCTGTACTACTTGACTGTACTACTTCACTGAAAATTAATGAAAGTTTATATGAGATAAAGACATAAATGACAATGTTTGTTTGACAAATTATATGCAAGCTTAATTTAAATTGCCACCAATTTCCCACATTGGTGATGCACCCAGAAGAGTGAACAGTTTAGTCTAATTAGGTTTGTGAGGGGATAGTGCAGGAAATAAATACCATAGCAACCCAATCATATGTTTCACCTGGTTCTTTTGCTCGGTGTATAGCACCACCATGAAAGTCCTCTGTTTAAAGTCTCATCTGAATGACTGTTAGCACTGAAAGTTAGCCAGACTCAGGTATCATACTCTCAACCCTGAGGTTGAAGAATCGTGCATCGATTGAGCTAATCAGTATGGCTAATAAACCGACAATGTACTTTAATTAAACAGCACAATATATGGGTATAGTTTGACAACTTAAAGGATATAACTGAGCAGCAATTCCTGTTATGTATGGTCAAAACATTGAACAAAATCTTATGGTTATAAACTTGCGTTTATGTGGACATTTTTTTACTGAATGAAAATGTTATGTTGTGTAACAAGTAGTAGGGGCTGGAGGGGATGGGGGGTGATGGTGGGGTGGAAGCTCAAATCCCTACTTGACCAGTCTCTATGGTGATTTAAATATATGCAAATTTCAACATTATGTCTTATGTTCATTCATCTTTTATCACTGATTCAAGTGGGAAAGTTGTCATTTACTTGTATGGATATTGGGTGTGCCAAACAAATGGTCACAGGATTGATCTCCCTCAGATCCTCTGTTGTACTCATGATTATTTGGTTGTATTCTATAGTAGAAATAAGCTAAAAAGGTTAAACTGCATTGATAATTACCATTGGCCCCTTTTGATGATTGTCACTCCTTCATTTAGTGCTTCTGTACACGTTGTCTATGTGACGATAATAATTGGCCTTGAAACTTCATTTTCATGTATTTTCATAGTTTATGAAACCATTACATGTATTTCAAGCACCTGAGCCTCTGTTTAGCATTCCTGAAATGTGATGAATAGTTTCTTATTTTCATAGTTCATGTAACAATTTTCTGTTTAAAGGTTCATCTCCGGTAGCAACTACACACAGTATTAGATACGGGGTTTATCACTAGCAGCTGACAAGTTTACATCAGTTATTTGATAATATTCATGTCCAACATAAACTGTAACTACCAGCATAGCCATAGAGGATACCATCTGTTGCAAGTTAACATACTTTCTGCATTTCTTGTAGATATATTTGATTGATATTATTGAAGTTAATCTAAGCAACAATGTTTAGTGTACGTGCAGTTTCCTTTGTATTATGGATTGAAATAAAGGTTTCCCCAGATTTATTACAGCAAACACAACACTCACATATATTGCAATGGACATCTTATCTGCATGCATAATAAACAACATTAGGCACATCCAATTTGCAGTTTCATGCTGAGTTACATATAACACATCTCTGGTCATGATCAAAGAGATGAAAGTAAAGTTATTTGGGTCAAGTTCCATGGATTAGTACAATTTTTACTTAGAGAGAATGAAACTTATTTATTGTGGACTTATATCAAATAGGCATACATGTTTTAATGAATTGTAAATAAATTGCTTTGACACAAGAAAAGGGCAAACAATTATTTGTGAGACAAAACATACACTGACTGAAAAATACAGTAACCCCTTTGACATTATAGAATAACCCGTTGCATTATGGTTCACAATTTCCCTGGCAAAACTTACAAATGGAAGAAAATCGTAGAAATACTTTGAAGGTTTCAAGGGAACAGTTTTGTATATTATTTCATTTATTTGAATATAATGAGTGTGATTTTGAGGATCATTTAATTGCACCAGACTGGTCAATTGATGTTGATGAAAATAACTATTGTTAGACACAGAACATAAAAGAATATTTATTGTCAGATGGCAATCAGTTTGGTTCCTACTTAATTATGTAAGAAAAAAAAGCAAAAAAAATATTGAACCAACCTAGATCAAAATTATGTTAAGTTGTGTTTTGAACCTAGTACATGATTCCTACACAAACATCCAAGGACACCTATATAGCACTAAGTGTTTTTAATTGAAGTCTGTGATATGAGACCTGTATAAACAATAAAATGACATTTATTTGTGGACTGCCCTGTGTGCACTGGCTTAGAAATTACGGTCGAAAGTGGCATTTTTGGCAAAGATCGCTTTATTGATCTATTCGTAGCCTCTACTTTCTGAGTTTTTGTGTTCAGCTTGGTTTGAACAAGGGTGTCATTTCCAAGTCTATATTCAATGCACTCCATTAAAGTTTGCTCACTGTCACTTTTAGACATGTTTATTTTGAAAGATTGGGGGAAAAAAACACTCTTCGTTATCCAGTTGAAATTGTTTTCCCCACTGCAGATGGCAGAATGAGATTTGCAGTAGCTGTGGTTACCAGCATAACAATTTTTGATAGCACATATGCACTTGGGGATGCGTTTCATGACTTTCTTGAAATCCCCCTTTTCTTGCTGGTGCACAGAATCAAATTCAGCCTGGCACCGCTTGCTAATATCGATTGCAAATCGATTTCTTAAATATAATTTATACTGCTTTGTATTTCCTGGCATCATATTTAATACATGGAAACTTTTTTTTATCTGTTTCATGTGGTTGTCTGAGAGATGTCAGGTGTCAATTTGATGTTCGGGCGTTGTTGTTGTCACTTTCTGTCTGTATATGTCTGTTGCAGCTTGGTATGCTTTAGTGTCTGAGTCTGTAGTTAAATGTATTATTTCAAGGCCATCATTATACATGTCTCTGAAAAACATTTCAGCCGACTTTGCTCATCTCCAATATTGGTTTCCATACAAGTAGAAGCTGTACAGTCCTTGGATTTCATGTCACAGTTATCATCATCCTGTGAATGAAATCCATGTTTGGAGCAAAGTTTATTTGCCGTTTCAAGGGCAATTATTAGATTTGTCTTTGTCATGTTTTCTGCTACAGTTTATATGCATTGAGTTGCAGTCAGAAATGGGGTTCGTCCCACTCCTGAATAGAGACTGCTGTTGTACATGCCATCGGACTGTACAGCAACTTCTTTCTCTGACCTGTTTCTCCATTTGCTAATTGATTTTAATTCTTGCCTTTTCTTCTTCATGACAGCTATATTGTCTTCCTTTATTAGAGAGCAAACTTTTGTTGCACATTTTTGCATTCCTGAAACAGATGTTTGCACTCAACAGCATTTTAATAGCACTTGATGAGGCAACTGGAGATTGTATCATTCCAATGTTAAATTTCACTTTGGTGGTGGTAGATTTTCTTCCTGGTTTGCCTGTTTCGATTTCTTCGTAGAGTTTAAATTTATCTGAGGCTTCACAAACAGCTCGTTCACGCCAGGCTTTTTTTCATTGGCTCTATCAAAGCTCAAATTGCCTGTAGAGTTCTGTGATCTGTGGTATGTTCTTGGGTGACTGCATTGATCATTTCCCATAATGTTCCAATATGGACCAACTAGTAACAGCTCAAATGATCCCTGCAAATATATCAGGTTTGTCCTAAATATAATTTCCATTTAGAAAATCAATTTCTTTTTTTAAAGACATTTTTGAAGCCATTTTTGAAGGAAATAACAATTTTAGGACAGTTGTATGTTTTTTATATTTTTATTACCTCTCTTTATTTATCAGGTTAAATTATCAATTCAATATGCCTTCTCTGAGTGATGTTGATGAAATGTGTATGAAAACACAATATTACTAGATAATTTAGTGTTTCTATTTATAAAAGGATACTTTTTACATTTAAAAAGGACCCAAATTGATAAAATGGATGAATCATTTAAATAAAAATCTTAAAAAATAAATCCTTTTTGTGAACATCTAAAGTTGCCTGAGACACTCTGAAGAATAAATGAGATTATATATACAGTGCACTTACTGTTTCTTCCCTTCAGTAGCATGTTTTCTTCGGTTATAAGATGATACTTTGTTAGGCCACAGCCTCTTGAGTCTGGCAACAGGTTTATCAGATACGGGTGCTGGTGGCAACGTCTCTGGTGGAATTGGTGGATCCTGGATCAGATTCTCCACAGTTGTAGCACACATATATTTTACTAATTCTGGGGCTTCTCTCTCCATCTTAGGAGTCACTTTTCCTGTGATCGGATGGAATTTATGTCCAATTTTAAATCCAACTCCATTTACATTTGCCTTTTATGACTTGTTTTATTAAAATGTGACTAATTGGTGTATAAGTAAGCATCGAAACGATACGAAATGCTTGTTTGTGTGTTACCTTGGTCATTTATGCTAAAATATGATGCTTGAAAATCACAGAAAGTATGCAACAAGTTTGATAAAAGGACACATGTTATAAATAAACTGCCCATGCAACCTCTGCACCATATCTGCCCATCTCTTAATTTCTCCCCAGAAATAACATTTAAATACAAAATGGCTTGTGCTAATTAGTATAATAGCAAGGAATGATAGAATTGAGAGTGCACTGAGGAGAAAAAAAATCACTGTAATTGAGAAAAAATGAAACAAATTGTTATTAAACAAAATCAATGTAAAATAGGGGATGGGGTGCAAATTATACATGCACACACTCCTATCTATAGTCAAACGGACATGGCTACTGTCCAATATTGAAAAATAAATATTACCGAACATGGCAAAAACAGGTCTATGAAAGTATTGATTTATACAGGAGATATTCAGTTTTTAAGATCACATATTTAGAACTATTTCACTTATTTTCATGCTGCAACAGATGTTCATTTACATGTTTAGCAGGCCAGCATGGGAAATTCTCTAAAATTGTCAATTTTGTGTGTAAGCAGATAACAAAGGTATAATTTTGTTTGAAAATATGTATTGAATCAAATGAAACATAAAAAAGTATGAAAAAATTAGTAAAGGTGCCCCTTTAGGTTCGCTACCACCATTGAGACCGGGTGTCTGATTGGTTGTAAAAAGTATAGGGATGTTAAGGGCATATATCATGTTTGTAAGCTTTTTTCTAATAAGATTTAAATGCCACAATGAATATTTTTCTTCTTAACTTGTTAGAAAAGGATGTTTTTAGCATGAAAAAATAAAGTATAACATATTTGCTCATTTTGACTATTTAGTGCAGCAAATTGCACTAGTTGTAAATCTATAGAAATGCAATGAATTCAGTCCGAGACTGGGGATCATGAACTTCAGTGAACCGAAAGGTTAAAAGTGGCACTTTTTACCTTTTTGTTGTTTTTTATGTATCTATGTTGATACTTGAATGCAAGGAAGGTCATTTTCATGAACGGATGTTTTAAAAATAGGTTTTAAGCACAAACGCTGTTATGTAAGTCTACGGGAAATGTAATGGTGGTAGTTGACCTAAACAGAGAGAATTGTCACATGTGTTCTGAGATGTCTTTTTGAATCCTCAGGTTTGTTTTTGTTATTTTTACTTGAAATTAGCAGACGACAATACTGTCAAACGCATAAAATGGTTAATAATCTAAAGTTTTGAGACTATGTACAACTTTTAAAAAAAAAATGACAGAGGGGCAAATAGCTCGGAGTGTATGGAGTGGTTGGGGTGTAAAGACAGAGATGGGTATGGTATTAAACACGTAACTTGGCCAGGTGGATCTGTTTATTTAGAGCGTTGTCACCGTTTTGCCTGTAGATGAAGTACCACGCTATATGCTTCGCTTTATACTAAGTTAGCTCATTAATCGTCAGTTTTAGATATATATCGTTGGCCTTGACTGAGGAAACTACAGCCATCTCTCATTCGATAGCACATGATTGATACAAAATACGTACAATTGACAACTACACTAATAGTCTGCTGTCTAGCAAACACGTGTACATTGAGGGTTGAAGACGCCTTTCATGTGTATGTATCATCGTCTCTGTCTATATCTACGAAGGGTAACTGCCCGAAAACAGTTGTTCTGCCAAACCACTGGAATATAGGTGTTGGGTCTCCTTTAGCTAAACACGTTATATTTAATGACTGCCCCTCGATAAAGGTCACATAATGCTTAAGTGTGCTGTTTATCTTAAATGATATTATTGGATTATCTGAAACGAAGAATAAAGTTATACCTCCAACAAGATAAACACAGTATCTAGTATATATTCACTACGGCAAAAGGACTATAAAAAAGACGGAATAATGACACTCTACATATATTGATTGAATGCCAGAAGTTTTCTTAAATCTGGTTGACGGCTGTCCACGGTTTAAACGGTCAATACATAGCATATTTTATTCGTTTTATTCGTTTGTTTGGCAAGTAACACAAACACGCTGTAAATCCAGCATTTCCCGTTTGCAGTGTGCACAAAATAATGCTTATGTATTGACGTATAACTTTTATTTACTTGGAAGTTATCAAATTAACAGTAATTGTGTATTGGCCAAAACTTTAATACGTCCTGCAATAAAGTATTGCTCAATGTTTGCATTTAACTCAGTAAACTACCCGAATAAAGCCTCGAAAACGAGATCGGGAACGAGTCTTCACGATGTTATCCGATGACTGATCGGAAACCCGAAAGCGGTTCGTTGAAAATGGCAAATGTAAACCAAAAAAAACGTGGCTTCAGAAAACCGATGTTTGTAATAAAGAGGTAATGCAATTATACACTTAAGGCGCGTATATATCTAAGTTACAAGTGTATCTTTATGCTGGGTGTGTGTATTTAAGACAGGGAATTGACGGTAATATGCCAATATAATCCCTTTAATTTGGGATCATGTATGGCTAATCTGTGTTCGAGCGCACAATATCAGCAAGTAACTGACAACTTTCCCATTTGAGAAACGAATGACATTAGGATATAATGTTACATATGAACTATCACGGTAACCGGTCAGAGAATTGAACTTACGGCCCCAGGAATGATAGCCAGAAGCGCTTCTTACTTAACTAACCGGACTCGGTATTTTCGCCTTACTTAAAACGCCAATTATACATAGAGTGAACTAAAGACTTGAAACATAACTGTTTACATTTGTACCTTAAACCTACTGTGTAGAAGCAAATAATAAGTAAAGGTGAACAAGACAATATTGAAAATAACACTTGAACACTTCCTGTTATTTTTATATATATGCCTTAAAGGCATTAATTACAGAAACGAACAGATACGGCATTCAATCATATGATGCCTAGTAAACGCATTCAGATAAAAATTCAAAATGCTACAAATAAACATATCGGATATCGAGATATATTTGTAATAATGACTTTTCATTGATACCTTTCATAATATATATAATGTACAAACACCCATAAATAAATGGGCAACTTTATATATCCTTAATCTGAGACATACAAGGTTTTCACATGTAAAGAAAAAGTCTCATTCTTAGTTGATGTTAAACTAGCATAAATAACCGAATGTCATTGAATTTTTAATATGTTCGTTTAATCTTTTTATTCTACAATTGAAGCATTAATGCATTTTCTTAACCATACCGATGAAAAACATTCGGATATTCACACAAATTAGACTTCGCCTTCATACTCTGGACTTTTTATATAAATGCATGACTATGTACAAACAAAATTTTATAATGTGTTATAAATACCAGATAGTGAAAAGCTATACAAAATACTAGGCTGCCAAGTATAATTTCAAAATATATTCAGACACTTTTAAAAATCTAGAGTTCCAATAATATTGTAATATTTTCGGTCCCATAACTAGAAAGTTATACCAAGTTCTTTACGTTTTAATGTTCTGAAAAAAAAAGTTTGAGCATCGAACTAACAACTTTTATAGTCAAACCTCATATTGTACGTTCGATAAAAAAATACGCCATTCATCCAAAATAATTAAATCTTTAGAATAAGTGAATAGGTATAGTTGACTGTACGTATACAAATATGAAATTTGACTTCATATCATACAATTCATTAGGTCCTATACCGGAATCATATACATGCAAAGTTGCAAAAAAATGATATAACACACGTTCCGCTTCATAGATGTATATAGGTTATACATCATACCAGCATTGCAATTAGTTTATTAAAAACACTTCTGCAATGATTTGCAACTGACATGTACCTTTTTAGTAGCAAATGCTTTGAATAAATAAGAAAAGCGTTTTACGATGGCCTATATAGTTATATTTAATGTTTGTAGTTATAGTGTTGCAGTGTTTTTTTTCCTTTGGTTGGGATGTCTCACGATTGAGAATTATGTTCTAATAGTTGTTACTGTTACAACAGTCAATGAATATGAAACTATTTTGTTGGCTATTGAAACAAAAACTAAACAAGAATGTTACTTACACTGTACATTCAATTCTGTTTTCTGTGATTTTATATGGACACCTTTTAGGCGAGTGTATTCGTTGAGCAATTCCGGGAAAGATATTATCCCACATGTGAACATGACAGTAGTGTCCGAGTTGTTGGTAAATACTGTATACCTCGCCAGGGTTAGTGTTGATTTGTAATCTCTCTCTGGGCTTGTCATCTACTTGTACTATTACTCGTATTACATTAGGATTATAATTCGAATGTAGGCAGCAATATGTCTCTTGTTGTATTTTAAACTCTGTTTTTTTGTTGAAGTACATACTCGTACTTAACAAAACACTTTTTGTACCGATGTTACTTCACGTGTCTGACAGTGTTTACTAATAAAAGAAACCAAGAAATTCCAGTTGAGCTTACGTACAGTTATAACCATGTATATACAAATTGCAAAAATAACTAATACTGGTAGATAATATCCTGTGACATGGAGTCCTTTAAGCAGCCGTCTCAAGATCACTTTCCTCTCACCGCTTGGGTCGTAGGTTCGAATCTCGCTCGATCCAAAAAAGTATGTGAGATAAAATAACAGTTACTTGCGGAAGAACGTTGCTACTTCTCAGATTCATTCTGAGGTATTTTGCCACAAATAAAACGTATAAATAAACGGATATGCCGTATATAACCTGACATGTGTTAAACTCAATTGAAAAAAAAAATGATGTGACTTAACGTGTCACCCAAACGTGATATATTAGCTGTTGCTTTATATTGTATGGGGGAAAATTTTTATCGTTATTTGTTAATTTGAGTGTATCGATAAAATCCTAGTTACACGTACACGAAAGGCAAATGATAATTATTGATCATATATCATAGACTAGTACAGCCTAAACACATATATTGTTTCCATAACCCAAACTTGATTTGAAATATATTAAAAACAATATAATATATTATGTTTAAATGTGATTAAGTTTTGTTAAACGATTCTCAAAGCTATAAAAGCTATAACATATATGTGTATCTTAAGAAAAAAAAATATACTTTTGAAATTTGGCATTTTAAATAAATTAGATAAAACATATTTTAAGTGGTTAACGTGTTATACACAATCGCTTGTCACGTCAATAAGTTAAAACATATAAATACTTATCATATAGTATAGTTTAAGCATCATCGAGTTTAATTTTATTACACTGAACAAATATCAATAAGACTATACAAGTCACATTGATAGTGTAGTAACATATTGCCTAGTGACCATTTAATGTTGTTTTCTTTGTGATACTTAATAAATTTCTATCATTAATACTTAAGTTTATGCAAGTATACCAATGTAATATTCGTCGATCGAGCATTCGGTTACAAAACTAGAACCATGCACTGAAAAAACACACATGACCTTTCAGATTTAGATAACAAGACGAAGTTTTCAAATTGCTGTTATGTGTGATACATAATGCAACATCTGACATGTAACTCTAATTTCCATTCTATGTTAATTCACTTTTATTCAATTAATTTCTAAACTTCTATGAAACCTTGTTAATAATGCATATTTGAAATGTATACATACATTTAACGCAAAGTGCAATTGCTGAAATGATAAGCAGACATGACTATATATATATACCCAGTCAGCATGCACATACCGGACCCATGTGGGTAACTGATCGGCATATCGGCATAACGGCGCCCAGTCGGACTCCTATCGGACCAAAATTTTCCAAAATATGTTCTGAAGGAAAATTATTGTGGAGAACATATACAACTGTAATTCTTATAATATTAAAAACAAATTTAATTTATAGATTCTATGTAAAAAGGGTCGGTCTTTCAATTTCCACAAATTCCGCCAAAAACAAAGCGAAATCAAAACTAAATTAAAACTTAAACAATGGTAAGATATGCTACTATTTGTGAAATGTATTATATTTAAATATAGTTGGTTATAATTTTATTAGACCTTTTACGTATATTTTGAAAATTGGCACCTTGCAAGCACTCAATACAGCGTTTTATGCAAATGTCATCTATTTTCGCGACCCATATATAACATTTAAACAATAATAATTGACAAAGCGTTTTGTGATTTGCATAACAGGGATGAGTTAATACTGGTCTAAACGCAGAAAAGTTGTATCAAATGTCCAAGAACATGTTGATGCTATTAGTAATGCTATCTCATTGACTGGTGATTTTGAATTGTCCGACAATGCTGGAAAGCAGTCCACATGTTCAGGATGATATTTCAATTTGCTCTTCAATGACAACAGTCAGTTCCGATATACTGTCTTAAACTATTGATGATTTCTTGGATAATCAATCTCATGAACCAGAAGCGGCAGATACAATTTCCTTTAATTAGATTGTTGAGGGTAGGTCTGAAGATGAAATGTCTGAGTCTGATGATTCAGATTCTGATGATGCCGATGTAAATTTATCAACTATTTTGGTTTCTTGGGTAACAACATTCAATATCACTCATGCTTCACTGAATGCATTGCTTTTTATTTTGCGTAAATATCACACATACCTACCGAAAGATGCAAGGACTTTGCTCAAGACAGCAAAGAACTATACTATTTTGAATATTGCTGGTGGTTGCTATTATCATTTTGGGATTGAACAATGGGTAAAAACACTGATTTTTACTGAACATGTTGAAGAAGTTTCTATTCAGGTCAATATTGATGGATAGCCATTGTTTAAAAGTTCTGTGCCCTGTTTTGGCCGATTTTAGGTAAGCTTGTCAAACCACAAATTTCTAAGCCATTCGTCATTGGACTTTTTTCTGGAGAGAGTAAGCCATCAAACTTGTTTGAATATCTTGAACACTTAGTCACTGAATTGGATAACTGATTTCGAAATGGTATTTTAATATCAGAGACGGCAGATGACAGAGTGGTATTTTCACTTTCTTGTGTTATTTGCGACGCTCCGGCAAAAGCTTAAATTAAACAAATCAAAGGACACAGTGGTTATAGTGGATGCGACCAGTGTTCGCAAAATGGATATTGGAATAAAAAAAAAATGACATTTCCAGAAACTAACGCTGCTCTTAGAACTGATATATCATTTGCTGAAAGGCAGGATGAAGAGCATCACATCGGTCGAACCCCATTTAGTGATTTGCCAGTTGGCATGGTATCACAGTTTCCTCCTGATCCTATGCATCTTGTCTATCTTGGAGTTGTAAAATGCATGATTGGACTTTGGATGAAAGGGCCTGTTGCTAATGCATCTCGCATAGGTAGTAATGCTGTAAAGGGCATATCTGAACATTTGGTTTAACTGAGAGGATATTTGCCACGGGAATTCAATCGAAAGGCTCGTACTCTTTATCATGTTGAAAGATGGAAGGCCACAGAATTTCGCCAGTTTTTGTTATATACCGGTCTTGTTGTTTTAAAAAAACATCTGTCACCTGCAAAATACAGGCATTTTATGCTTTTGTTTGTCAGTATATTCTGCTTGTTTTGCGATTTCTTTTGTGAAAGTTACAGAGATTATGTACAGGAACTGCTCTGCAAATTTGTTCAGAAGTTTTGGGAGGTATATGGCATAGATATGCTTGTTTTTAATGTTCATGGTCTGGTTCACTTAGCAAAAGCTATAGAAAAATTTGGCACACTTGATAACTTTTCCACTTTTGTCTTTGAAAGCTTTCTAGGGAATCTCAAACGATTGGTGCAAAAGCCTTCATTGCCTTTACAACAAGTTATACGAAGAATTTCTGAAAGCAAGGGAAACCTTTTTGACCCGACAATGCCAATAGTTGCATGTAAGGATGTCGAACTGAAGAAAAATCATATAAATGGTCAAGTTCCAAGAACTATTTTCCCCTTGGTTGCTTCACAGTATAAGGCAATCCAGTTTCCTAACCTTTATTTCTCTACATCAAAGGGAGACAATTGTTTCCTTGTGAATAATGATGTTGGGATTATCAGAAATATAATCACATTAAATAAACACCCAGAAACACATTTTGTATTTGAAAAATTTAGTCGTGCCTCTGATTTTGTCCATTTACCACTACCATCCATGGACCTTATAATTAAACGAGTTTCACATTTGAGTGGTACATTGCATGTTGTTGGTGTTTCAGAAATTTGTTGCAAATGTGTTTTACTACCAATGGATGATGATTTTGTTTGTATACCACTTGACCATAACTTTGGCAAGACTCATTGATATATTTCTACATATATAAAACGTTTTAAAAACTATACACCCTAG
Source organism: Panopea generosa (assembly GCA_029582155.1). Lineage (NCBI taxonomy): Eukaryota > Metazoa > Mollusca > Bivalvia > Adapedonta > Hiatellidae > Panopea > Panopea generosa. The sequence continues at coordinate 26,124,777 of CM055894.1, read as the reverse complement.
CTTAGCCTTCTATTGTGATGAAACCTCAAATGGTATACAGTGATTGATTTTGTATAATTATGTTCCTTTGATTTTTGTATATTATATCTGGATAAAATGGGTTGTGTTCATTTAATATAAACAACTTATGAAATGACATATTTCCTACATCTATGTCAACTTACACATTAAATGTTTCTCGATTTATAATAGTGTAATAATTTGTCACACTTCCATATAAATTATAATTATGCAAAATGTAATTCAGCAAAATTCTTTTAATATTTGAGTCATTATAAATATTTATTAATTATTATAAAGTAACACGCACTTTGATCAAGTTACTAGGTGCCATCCTGTTACACTGACATCTCGATCTGGACTATTGATACCAATTTCATAGTAGCAGAATAAGTTCAATAACACTATGCAGAGGTTTCATGTTGAAATTCAGCTGCCTGTAGTAACATACACTTATCCTATGCACTATAACAGGTTACATTAGTAGGTGCAGAATCTGTACATGAATATTGATCACCGTGACCGTCATTATTTTTTAATTTTATACCTTGTCCAAGATGTTTATTTTAAGGAGGCAGTGGCCCTATTGTGATGTGGTTTTAATTAGTTTACACTTGCAATCCAAGGGAAATTTTATCCATCCCCAAGGCTCTAGTAATTTAAGGTCAGCATTAACAAATGTTTGCTTTGCCAGATGCTATGTATTAAGAAAATATTTGCTTTAATATAGTTTTGATTTTACTATGTAAGGCAGTGTATTTTGTGGTGGAATTTACAAACACAGATGAGGTTACCATGGTCTCCGAAAATTGGATAAAAAAGAACAACAAAGAGGTGATGTGGCCAAACTATAAGTCAAGCAACAAACTTGAAATGGTCTTAAAACAGCATAAACATCCAGAGGCTGACTGGACCAAATGGGGTGTAAAGAGGATTCTTCACCAAACAAGTAAGGATTTGCTAGGTTAATGCTAGTGTTTTCAATCATACAATTTATTAATATCAATAGGAAGTACTGTTTTTTTTTATAAATAAGTGAATCGCACGGTTTAACCTGTCAATATGCATTTTTTCCTGGCATTACACAGCCCCATAATTTAATTACTGTTGCCTTGTAAAACTGAAATTTATATCCCCAAGTGATTCATTTTCATTTTCAAAACATGTGAGTCCATTTACACTATTTCATAAAATCGATGAGTCCTTTATAGTAAAATTGAAATTGAATGAGTCCTAGCCAGGTTTTATGAATCTAGGACTCGGGACTCGCATCAAAATGAATCACTGATTCCCAGATACAAAGTGTATAGGGGCTACATGTATATAGAAGTCACGCTTGTCAGTCCATCAGGCTGTAGACATTTCTTGTGAACACTAGCTCTCAGCAGCCCTTGGTCGGAATTTCAGGAAGCTTTACAACAATGCTGGATACCAAGCATACTGTCGATACTTTTGGTTTGTTTTGCTGGTATAATATTTGACTGAGTTGTGGCCCTCTAAAATTACTGCTTAAACTGAATCTTGGGGTATTATTTACCTTTAGTGATATTTTTAGTTTAATTTGTTTATGTCACCTATGCTTAGAAAAATGAAACTTGTCTAACAAATATTAAATAAAATTGCATAAATCTTCATCAATTTAATTGAGTTATATATATATATTTTAAATTTAGATGTGTTTGAAAAGGCCCTACAAAAGGCAAAAGAGGCCGAAGATGAGTCAGACATCCAAATAGAGGCAGTCAAACCTGTCCAAGAAAAACGAAAAAAACGGTATGTACCTTTATGTTGATTTTGTTTGATTTACCTATATATACTATAGTGACAAAGTGTGATAGACTTCGAATAAAGAGGCCCTGGGTTCAATCTTCAGTTGTACAGTTACTGTGGTATACCAGGATATCCTGTGGCAAGACATTATTTCTCCAGTCCTCACACTCAATGGAGAGTTATCAGTTACTTGTAGAGATAGTCTGTGGGTTCCAGTTCTGGTCATCAGCAAGGAAAGAGTCCTTTCAAATAAAACTAATCGTTTGTTGGCCTTTGTTATAAATGGCGGCTATTGCGGCTATTGCGGCGATAGCTCAATCGGTAGAGGCGTTCGTGGGTTCGAATCCAGGCAACGGAACAAATGGAAAATTATATAATAAATCTTGAATCATAATAATTGATTTATTTTCAGACCAAATCCACGATTTGTTGCTTCTGATTCAGAATCAAGTTGTAGTGAACCTGAAGAAGATTTTTCTCCAGTGCCGCCCCCTAAAATTCTTCTTCCAACCATCTCGACACCTTCCAGCTGTGTCTTATCTACCAAGTCAAGCTGGGTTCCATCTGCTTCACATACCCATTCAAGCCATGTTCTATCCACATCTACTACCTCTTCAAGCCATGTTCCATCTGCTTCACCTACCACTTCAAGCCGTGTTCTATCAACATCTACTACCTCTTCAAGCCATGTTCCATCAGCCTCACCTACCACTTCAAGCTGTGTTCCGCCTGCTTCCCCTTCAAGCCGTGTTCTATCAACCTCTACTACCTTTGCAAGCCGTGTTCAGTCTCTCCCACCTACCCCATCAAGCAGTGCTCGGAGCACACATGAAATTTCAGGTAAGACAAATATATTTTTTATCTATTTTCCAAGATACTTAAAGATTAGTTTATGATGGCTTTGTAGCTCTCCATTAAGACAATATAACTTAGAATATTTTTCCTTTATAAAGTTATTGTCAATATTATGAGTTTGAAAAAAAAGGGGGAATTTTAAAAAGAAATGAATGTGATGTATTTGATGGCCAGATAATGATTGCCTTCAAGCAATTCTGGTCTATAGATTGGTGATGTCTGTCCGGATATCCAGTTGTCAACACTTAAGTGTCATGGTTTAGCAAAATCTCTGCAATTAAAAGGGGTAGAAATTTAAAGCTTTGTGTGAGTGTACCCACTTACAAGAACTTTTGATTTCTATGGTAACTCCTGACCTTGACCTTGGAGTTGTCTATTTTCAAGGTCAAGTGGTTCAAATTTGCAATCCGGCCATACCTTCTTCAGTCATTTCTTGTTTAAAAAATGATCTTGCTAAATGTGTAGTTTCTTAAAAAAATATCTTTGATCTATTTGGTCCTTGTATACTTGAACCAAAGGTTTATGCGGGATATTCTTATCACTTTGTCTGATTGGGGTGTTTGTCAACCGTTTCTTTTTTAAATCCACAATTTTCAACTGATTGTTACTAAAATTGCACATGTATATGCTTGGTATTGAAAATATCTAGACGCAAGCCCAAGTTTTGGGTATAATAGGGTCAAGCTTATCTGAGTTACAGCCTATTTACAACCAAAAAATGTAATTTTGGACCCCTGTCGAAAGTTGCATGATCTCTTTCCATTCTGTCAATGTTTCTTAGGTGAGAGATTTAGGTCCATTTGTTATAATTATTTTTCTCAGAGAGAGACATCAGGATAATCCGGGGTATGGAGAAGATAAAAACGGAACAAATGGAATTCAAGGCAATGCTGGCAACAGTTTTGCAGCGCCTTAATGTTGAACACATGGACTGTCAAGTTCCGGAGGGTATAACCGTGCCGCTATACACACTGGAAGATGTGGAGAGAAATGAAGGAATGCTTCAGGATTCAACAGTATTTAAAATAATGGTATGAACAGTTCAATCACATATGATCTGACCCTCTTGTTATCTAAAACTTTTAATGATTTAAAAGTTAAATAATTAATGACCAAATTTTAGCTAAATACAATGTTAGAGTTTAAAAAATTTGGGTCACTCACCAATCTGGGATTTGTACTCGCCCAAACTTAAATTGAAAAATATAACAAAAACACCAAATTAACTGGAATGCAGTAAAGAAGGTTGTAGTCCGCTTTATCATTCCCCTACTTCTCAAAATGTTGACATGGTCGATACACCATGTACACTTCATTCCTTGCTTGGTGTCAATAAGCCATGGCCTACCCACTGTCCATTTTGAATTAAAATTTCTCTTTCTTTTCTTTTCATATTCATTTTGTTTCTGAGTTTTCTCTTGCGAATCGTTTTTCTTCTCGGGCTTTTTTGCCCCATTGATAAATCTCCACATTTTACCGAAAACAAGAAGTCTGCCCTTAGCTTACAAGGGAAAATACGCTTGGTCGGAATAACCTCGTAAATAGTCGGGTTTAATACTTTTTAATTGTCTCTCGATACGTGACACAGTAAAAAACATAAACAAACAATTTATACACACAGGGAACCAGACTAGACATGTAATTCAAAATTTAAGCAACACGGCGTTTGATTGGCTTAGCCAAAGCAGCTGTTCAATCAATCATGGCTAACAAAACGCACCACGATTCATCGGTTGTTATGAATTTGGGACATTAAAAAAACCGGAGCACTAGTTTACAATTACGAAAACACCATGTCGAATGCGTATTCTGTTCACACCTGACCTAATTTAGACATTTAAATTCGGCATAACGGTAATTAAAGGATTATGAGTTTTTATTTCGCACTCGCCAAAACGGACGAGATTATATATATATGAACTCGCCCGGAAATAAATTCACTCGCCATTGGCGAGCGGGCGAGTGTTGAGTTCGTACGCTGAAATATTGGATTACTTTTTTGTCAGGTTAACCATCTATCGAGTATTGGGGGATCCTCTGTGAAAAATATGTCAAAGCGGGTGATGAAGGCGGTTATCAAAAACAGTTTAGCCCAAGAATACAATTGGACAGGGGCAAGGAATGAACTGTCTTTTGACTGCCTAAAGTTATCTTTGGCGATTATACGTAAGGATGTTAGCATTTTTATATTTATAATGTTTTAAAAAATTGGTTATTTTTCACAAAATTTGGACAATGTTCAAGTTTTTTACTTTAAGAAAGCTTTTGCAAGCTTATTTAACATTGTTGTAACACAATGGACTTCGAATCCATTGAGAAAGAATTTATCTAAAGGTTAAATTATTATAAATAGATAAATAAAAAAAGTGAATAATTTCTCTTTAACTTGCTTATATCTAGCTTTTATTAAGTATAACCAACATTTCATGTATTGTTTTACTTCATTTAAAACCCTTTATAGTTCCTTGAACATAGTTCAACACACAACTGATCAGATATCAATACGGTATTAACTTGTCTGTCAAGTTGTGAACAAAAGTTTCTAACCATATTGTGAACTATATAGAAATCACTATATTTTTCAGGTGCTGTGAAACGAAACTTCTCCTCAAGTGACAACAGCGTGACGGAGTTTTACATAAAAGACTGGCTGAAGAATGCTCGAGACCGAGACGGAGGAAGACAGAAAAGGATGAAGCACTCAGACAACGTTCAGGCAGAAGAAGACGAAAATCCCAACTAATTATGTCTCCCTCATACATGGGGGTGACATATTGTTTTTGCCCGTTCCGTCATTCCGTCACACTTGTTTCCGCTCAATAACTGAATAATGCTTGAGCGTAGGAACTTCATACTTGGTATGCAAGTTGGTCACGACTTGTGCAATAAATGTCCACTATTGTCTACAGGTTAATAAGCGTGACTTCATCACCAGTCCAAAACTACACAATTCATCTGCATACTATTTATTCATCCATTCATCCATTCATACATAAGAAAAGGACTATATAGGTATCTTTGTTGTGCCAAATTATATTAAATTAAGTGCCTTTTTGTTTAGTTTTTGTGTCACCCTGCGTAGCATAGTAGGCACTTAGGGATTACTTTTTTTGTCTCTGTCTGTCTGTCACACTTTCAATGAGCAGTGCAGGTGACACACATGCTCCGCGCAGCACTCCATTCTAGTTTAGATTGACAAGTTATGTTTTGGGTTAAGAGGAGAAAAATACAACATAATTGACCATTATTTTTAAGGACCACATAGTTATATTATTCTTTTCATATTTTTAATCTGTTTCAATATTAATAATATAGTAATTCATATCATGTTAAATATTGGTGTTTACAGTGAAATAGTCTAGTCAATTTCCTTCTTGCCAATTTTTTTGTGTGCCAAATTATGTTTTATTTGTTATATATGATTTGTACTTATTTTGTATGATTTTTAACCCTTTCCCACATACAACAATTCTGAAGCAGACGACTTAGAACATATTTTGTCAAAAAGTAGAAAATCTTTTTAATTGAATGGAAAACCTCTGACTTGAAGTGGACAACATTGTGGCAAAAGGAGAAATTGCACGTTTTGTGCAATTTCTTCTTTTGTCACAATGTTTTCAAAAAGGCGTCTGCTGCAGAGGTGTCAGAAAGCGTCTATATGAGGGACAGGGTTAAACGAGAATAAATGTGCAGCACATGCTCATTATTCGTTGTTCTTTTTTCATGATAATAATAGTACTATACTCATATTACTAAATATACCTTGGCTTGATCCTGGCATTCAACACACATGAATTAACTTAAAAGAACAGAGTCATGTACTGTACTTTTTAGCTGATTTGACTTTCAGTGTCTCATATGATGTTATTTTTTTAAAAAGGAATCATGTGAAGGGTTTATGCCATGGCGTCTTGTCCGTCATGCATCCGTCCGTAAACAATTGCTGGTTAACACGATACAGTACAGTCAAACTTGTGTTAGCGGTCACCTCTGTTAGCCAGCCAACTTGTATTTAGCAGCCACTTAAAGATTAACTAAAACAACATATTCTCCTTTTATTTCACTAGTATTGAGCAGCCACCTGTGTTTAGCAGCCACATTTTGACTCTTCCCTGAGTGGCTGCTCAAGACAAGTTTGACTGTATTTAGTTTTTATTGTATCTCAATCAAACTTATACAGTAGTTAGATATCCATGAGAGCTCGGTTTCTTTCGAAAACCAGCCATGCAAGACTGGATTATGGCCCTTGAAATTGTCTAAATTGCTATAATACAGCTTGTGAACACAATAGAGCCTCCAATTACTATCTGATCTTTACTAAACTTAGATGAATGTTAAATATTGGTGTTTACAGCGAAATAGTCTAGTCAACTTCCTTCTTGACAATTTTTTGTGTGCCAAATTATGTTTTATTTGTTATATATGATTTGTACTGATTTGTTCTTCCTTCTATCAATTTAATAAACTTCACCATAAGTTATGATGATTTTCAACCCTTTCCCACATACAAAAATTCTGCAGCAGACAACTTTGAATATATCTTGTCAAAAAATATACAATCTTTTTAATTGAATGGATAACCTCGGACTTTAAGTGGAAAACATTGTGGCAAAAGGAGAAATTGCACGTTTGGTGCAATATCTTCTTTTGTCACTATGTTTTCAAAAAGGCGTCTGCTGCAGATGCGTCAGAAAGCGTATATATGAGGGACAGGGTTAAACAAGAACAAATGAGCAGCACATGCTTATTATTCGTTGTTCTTTTTTCATGATAATTATATACTACTATACTCATATTACTAAATATACCTTGGCTTGATCCTGGCATTCAACACACATGAATTAACTTAAAAGAACACATGTATACTGTGATTTTAAGCTAATTTGACTCATATGTTTTTTGTTTTTTTTAAAAGAAATCGTGTAATGTTTTGAGCTCTACTGGCCAAAGACCAAAGGGCTTGTGCCATGGCGTTTTGTCCGTCGTGCGTCCGTCTTTAAACAATAGCTTGTTAACACGATACAGTCTTTAGATTTTATTGTATCTCATTCAAACTTATACAGTAGTTGGATATCCATGAGAGCTCGGTTTCTTTCGAAAACCAGCCAGATCATCCAATGCAAGACTGGATTATGTCCCTTGATATTGTCAAAATTGCTTTAATACAGCTTGTGAACACAATAGATCCTCCATTTACTATCTGATCTTCACTAAACTTGAATGGAAGTTAAATATTGATGAGAGCTCGGTTCTTTTCGAAAACCAGCCAGATCATCTAATGCAAGACTGGAGTATGTCCCTTGATATTGTAAAAAATTGCTATATTACAGCTTGTGAACACAATAGATCCTCCATTTACTATCTGATCTTCACTTAACTTGGATGGAAGTTAAATATTGATGAGAGCTCGGTTTCTTTCGAAAACCAGCCAGATCCGACCTTGCATGACTGGATTATGGCCCTTGAAATTGTCAAAATTGTTATAATACAGCTTGTGAACAGAATAGAGCCTCCATTTACTATTCTATTTTTACCAAACTTAGATGGTAGTTAAATATTGATGACAGCTTACTTCCTTTCGAAAACAGGCCAGAACCATGCCAGTAGAGCATAGGACCTCATGGGCCTCTTGTTCTCTTTTGTGTTTTTAAAATGTCCTCAAGTACATGATAACAGTTGTAATAAAATGAATGTGAGATTTTTATTCTGAATTGTCAACTTGTTTTAATGTTCCAACCAGCAGTTATTTCCAGAATTTAATATGCAACATTTGGCTCAATGAAAATGCCTGATACAGCCCTCATAAAAAGTTCAAAAGAGAAAAAGACTATTCTGATCACTGTTTGTCTGTCGTTGTCCATCAACTAATCGGTCAATGGATTATAACCCAAACAAATTAACCAGATGCTTGGTATCTTGTTTGCAAAATGTGATATTGGTTTATCAAATTCCAAAAATCAATGATATCGGCTAGATATCGTAAATGATAAAAAAAACAAAAAACATCGGTAACAGTTTGCAAAATGTGATGATGGACCGCTCAAATTCCGATAATCAATATGATATCGGTCCGATATGGTTAATGATAAAAAAGTATATCGGCCCGATATCTTGCCAATATCGACCATTCCCGATAAGGGACCGATCAAATGCCAATGGGCAAAACGATATCGGACCAATATCTTAAACGACAAGGGACCGATATTGAACACACATCGGACCAATATCTATCCGATATGGATTTGCTAGCTGGGTAAGTATTATATTTTTGTGTACGTTGTAGCTGTTTAATTATTTTTATCATAAACTATAATGTATGAGTATTATGATTGCTTTATTAAAAGTAAAGGTGTGCGATACATATCCCTCTGAATCGTGGTTCTGGTTTCCACTTAAGTCTTCCAATAACACTTAGAACTAACAACCTTGTCACGCTATAATGGAACTACCTTACCGACAATGCCCAGGAACAAAGTTTTACTGTATATTATAAGGTTTTAATGTTTGTTTACCATATCAACATAAAACCATGTAAGTGTTAGTTCAGGGTAAACACAGTTTGTTCTACATTCCAGTGTCACAGCATTGACTGACAGATCTTGTGGTCCATCTGGTACAAGCTCATACTGTATGGATGTTGGTACAGCTAATGGAAAATATAACAATCTCAATGTATTGTTTAATAATAGCCACTAACATACCGAGAAATGAATACTGATCAATACGTTACAAAAAAGCAAGAAAACAAATTTCTCCCAAAAAAACAACAAAACAACAATTCCAATATTTGTTGGAAAACGTGCGTATATATGCTTTTAAACAAAACGCTGTCTTCTTGGATTAGCTATTCATCCTATGTACTATTTAACAACTTGTATTTGATCCACACTAAACACATTTCTGAGTCATAGTTCTTGAATTATAATTTCAAACAGTTTTACTTAATCATTTCTTCTACAAACACCTGAATATAGCATTTGATGTTCATCAAACATTTACGGTAGTTTCATACCATTAGATCTTAAAAACTTTTAAACAGAAAGTAATTAGATAATACGTAACTGTAATGAGCCTTCAATCTTCATTTTTTTCTTTTTTGGCACGAATTGTTACAGCAATGGTGGGCACATTAAGACCTGCGTCACCAATTGTATAGATAGTTAAACAAATGTTAGAATTTTGGAAAGTACTTTACAACGAACGCAGAGCAGTTTAACACTATCATCATTGAAAATTCGGTGAAATTATCCAAGTATGTATGTCCTATTTGACGAAAGTTTTTGAATTAAACAAATATGTGCCCATGCCGATATATGTAGCTCCTTGTACCACTCACATTGCATCAACATGCTGCATCTCATGTATATATATTTATTTATATATAAACTTGAATGACGTGAATATATGCCAGGAGTCAACACAAATTGGCAACTATAATTGATTTATTTACCATGTTTTTTTACATATGATAACCAATCTATGATTATAAAATGCACTAATATTATACAGGACGACAACAATTTTGATATTTAGCACAATGTTTCTCATGGCATGATTCAATCATATACCATGTATTGCTACTTAACCTATCACGATAGCACTTATTAATAACTCTATCATAATTAACTTTTAACATAAAATTACGCTAAAAAAATGAAAATAAGGTATGTTCAATGTATGCGTAATAAACAAAATAAAACGACAGTTGTTATAGTGAATTATAAAAATAAATAATACGTTTTGTAACATACAGAGCTCACTATTTTATCTAGACAAATTGAGAAACATTATTCTACTAACTGTGAATCACCAACTCCAACGCTTTACTGCTGTCAGCATATTTACATGTCCACCAGTTTTCATCAATACTTTGTCCGAGCCCAGTTATGTTCACATTCATGTGATTGGCATCAGCTGTGTATCTGTGTCTTTATCACGCAAAAAGCAATTATTTGAAATACATTGCGCAGAGGCTGCTGGACCCGGGCTGATCTTGAAGTCTTGTGTGTCTGTTACAATCCATTCTACTGTTGTAATAGATGTGAAGACAGTTATACTACACACTAATTGAATAGATGACCCCTTTACTTGAATTACATTATCACGGAACTGTACCGAGTGTATAGTCACTGCTTGTAAAACAAAACATTCTTACTGTACAAAACAAACATTTATAACGTATTTATATACCTCCGAAAAACGTTATTTTATTACATAAACAATTTATGTTAGGTTAATAGATAATGTATTAAACACATTTCTAAGAGGTAATTTGTAAAACGGACAGTAATAAACTGTTATTTTTTATTCTTTCTTAAAATCAATTATACATCTGTTGTCTAGATAATTGTTTTTCTCATGTTAGCAACACATTGAAATAAGTTAGGAATATAGTTTATACATGTACCGTTTGTTTCTTTATATACAAATATACTCAACTGTCAGTTTTAGCGGCGGATTTCGATGCACTGCACATGCTCATTTTTTCCATATTGATGACATGGGTAAACAGTTTAATTTTGACAGAGATCATATAAACATTTTTAATAAAAACATATATCGACTGGAATTGATATATCACAAGATGAAAAGTTTGTATGTAAAATAAAAAATAGTTTGACATACCTGATTGTACAACACATACACAGCAAAGGATTATTAACAACTTCAAGCCCATGGTAAATCTTAAATTTGCTGAAATAAAATAAAACATGAAACAAGTATACATGTAGTACATGAAGAAGTAGTAGTAGCAGTAGTATTAATAATGTTATTAATTGTAGAAGTTGTAGTCATAACAAATACTATTTGGATTAGTAAAGACAACTTAATTGCAATACAGGGCAAGATGGACCTAAATGGGTAAAGAATAGATATTTCAGAAATCGTTCCATTAATCGGGCAGTAAAACTGATTTATATTTAATATAAATGATCGTGGCGTGACGTTGAGTATATTTTTTTCAAACAAAAGCAATTGTGACTCTTGTTGCCACCTTGAGGTGTTTCCTCAGCATCCATGAATAGTTTAACCCTCACAATATCACTGTTTGTATGAAATAAAATGCTATCATATTGAAACTTTGAGCAATGTCTCGAGTATTATTACTTTTCTTGTGATCGGAACATATAAATCAGTTAGAACTTAATTTAGCATAATAAGTAGATTTGTAATTAGCTATTTTATGAACATAAGCTTCCGTATTTTTACAATCAAAAAGTTAGTATAAACAATTACTGTCTGAAGCTGAGAGCACTGATTCATTTATATCTAACCCAATGCCTTAATTACACTGTTCATTAAAATATTTGGAGGGATGGATGGTGTTGCTATCGATTGTATTTGACCTGATGTTTATTTAAACAGGATAAGCATGATTGTTAGTCATCCGTTTTGCTTTCATTGCTGATCAATTTCTGTTTAAATAACAGTCAACATTGTTTTAGAATATTCTCTATTATGATTAAACAGTGGATGTAGTATGTGATTTTGTTGTACAAACATTTATTAAACAATTTATATTAAACAATATAAAACAAAACGATAACATATGTCTAAGAAAAAAAGTATAAATATTATATAAATAAATGTTAACTACTACATTACTACTACTACAGTACTTCTTCTTCTACTACTACTACTACTACTACTACTACTACTACCACAAATAGTGATAGTATGTTTAATGTTAAACGATGCTACATTCCTTCTACTATGTCAGCTGAAGGTGTCCCTATAGGACTTTTTGACATCTGGCGTTAATTATCGAAAGTATGTACACTCGTTGTATAAAGTATCATCTTTCATTTTAGCGCTGTTTTTTTTGTTAAATAGAACCGCAGTTTCTCGCTAACAGCGCACACAGCGGTATGCATATTTTCGAATGTCGATTTTTTTCCAGTTTTTCTGTAATAGAATGATTAATATTAATTCAAAATTGTTTCTAAGTTTATAACTTTCATGCGGATAAATATAATTTGTGTTACATCAGCATTAAGCATTACGACGTAGATGATATAAACGCGGGTTTACGAAGCACACAAATCGTGATTCTGCTGGACTGTAACTAAAAAACAAAATTTTAACGAAAGCTGATACTTCATAGTATAAGTGTACATATTTTTGATAATCTACGCAATATGTAAAAAATATCCTATATGAACACCTCGAACTGTCTTAAATGGATGTAACAGGAAATGTATTATTCAAAATGAAAATATTTTGTTCTGAGGTGAAGAAAAGGATTTCGGATATTCTAACTGTGATCATGTTATGCTATGCAAATTATTAGGTAATCAAATGCATCAAACTGTGTTACAACGTTCAATGAAGAATTGTGTTGAAATGTGTTAATTTCATATAACAATGTCTGCTTGAACTGACGGTAGAACAGGTACACAAATGGGTCTATTATTGTATGCACGTATGTATTTTTCTTAGACAGTTTCAATACTTGAAGCAATATTTTCTCTCTACCTGGACACGTTTACCATGTTTTCCAAAATGCAACAGTCATTTGAACAGTCCAAATATGCAGCTAAAACAATATTTTACAATAATTCCTGTTACACTCATTCCATTTACAATAACATGGTAATGTCTTGAAGATATAACTTAACTTAAATCACACACACACACACACACACACACACACACACAAACACACACTGATTTAAAATGATTGTGTCACTTTTTTTTTTTGAATGTGTTCATCCGTGTCACGGTGACCTATCAAAATCCAGCGTCTGCCGAAATCAACAGATTTTACACCGTTCGTAAAATGTACCCAAATCTTTAATTTGGCATGAATTATACCAATTATGTTGATGGTAATTTAAAACGGAAATAATTCAATACCGACATCCATTGCATCCTCATCACATGATTTATTTACAACTAACCGATTCAGAATAATTTTATCGTCGCCATGATAGTCAAAAAAGTAAATTTTCTTAATTAAATGGCGGACACTTTATAGTTGTTCCGCATAATGTTCCCGGCAAGAACACAAAAAATTGTCCCGGTTACGAAAAAAATATAACTGTGTTCTTAGGTAGTGGCGTTCCTACTGTAAGGAGGGTATCGAATACGTCCATTATGCGTGAACGACCATCACTATATCCACTGCATCAACAACCTACTTTTCAAATGTTTGGAGTCATATTAGGTAAGTTTTAAATAATTCTGGAATAATGAAGCCGTATCTATGTGATTACTTGTGATGTTGATTTATCGAACTATTTATTACTTTCTCTAAATGCTATAACATCATTAAATCATTTCCTCATATATTTATATTTTGAATATACTCCTTTATGTTTCCATCTATATATATTACACATTGTACGTAATACATGGTGTTACAATGACAAACTGGGTGACTTTTTTAATGACCTGTCATCATTTATCTAGTATTATGTTGTGGTGTTGCAAGCACATGCATTGATAAACATATTGAGTAACCCTCGAAAATAGATAAGAAAGGGACACTACTGAGGAGATACTTTGCCTAATGGTTGTCTATGTTATCTATCCCTAGACCGTAGTAAATTATTTACAACAGCGTACAACTTTTAAAACATATTTGTTTATATTGTCTCACTTGAGATATTATGTTTTGTTATAATGAATCAAGGGTAACTATTTTGACAGTTATTATTCAATTTGACAATTTGTAGTTTGGTATATGGTGTTAAGCGTCGCTCATGGAAAAGGTGTCTTGCTCAAGGACACAACATATAGTCGCGGCGATTGAAATAACCACGAGCCTTCGATCACGGGTTCGGTGCTTTACCACTAGATCACGTCGCGTTTTCTAAATCATGGAAACACACATCCTCCAGAATCAAATAACATCATTTTGTGAGTATGGTATCAAAAGAAAGGGCTTGATTTGGGAGATTATTTTTTTCCTATTAAAATTTAAAGAAAAGAAGAATTTTACGCTGAAAGTTTTTTGTGCATCGTTTCCTCTTTTTTTAGCCCATTTTTTGAAAAAAGAAATAAGAAAAACGACTTCAATAAATATCAATATGAAACTTTCGCCACTGATGGAATACTTACTGCTTCATCTTTCTACCTAATATTTCTATTTCTATTGTGTTTTGTATGGTATTTGTTAAATCAAGACTACCGTTGTTTTTTTTTTGTTTAAAAACAATTGTTTCGTGAAATTCCAACATATTTCGATTTTAATTCATAATAATTTAAATTCAGAAGAAAAATATTAAATAATTGATAATTGGAATTGGTCATCATTTGTATCGGCATTACTTTGGCACCAATATTGTTAAATTCAGACCAAGATTCGAAGAGTTATTATATAAATACTAAAAGTGCCGTGGACATATATTGCTTTTAGCATGCCAGTCTCTGTAATTAAGTCACTGATTTTATGTATAATGTTTATACTTGATCGTAATGTACTTTTAAAATGAGATGTCGACTGCTTGTAAAAGCTTTTGGGGTTCTTAACATGTTAGTCTGAGACCCTGCACAGCTTCATCCCATAATCGTATGTACCCGAAATAAATTTTGGATGGTAATTCCGACCAACGATATATTTACAGTACTGATGAGTAAAGACAGAATAGGGCAGTGGTAAATATCGTCGATTTAGGATCGGACTGGTGTTCAACCCCTTGGTATCTACTTTTTTTTTATTAGATCGTGTTTACACAATAAAGTCAATTATTTATGTGTATTTATTGCCTTTTTGTAAATTAACGGTTCAGCTGTTATTTTTTTTTGTCTCTTCTGTCCTTCCATCGATATCTTCTTTGGTTCTACTTGCTAAAGGCCAGCAGGGCTTATGACGTGGTAAATTGTCCATCGTCGATCCGTCAACCTTTTTTTCTTGTAGAAGCTATAGCATCCTCCACATTTTGTAAAGAATCTTATTCAACCTTGCACAGCATTTGTATAACCACACACTCTTGAAGTTCTTGAACCAGCGTGATCGAACCACAAATGCTCCCTGCCACAGGGCTTACAAGCACATTTTTAAGGAAACTTAACAAAAACAACTTTTTTCTCTCAAAGTTCAAGCCATAGACCATAGATATTTTAAACAACGAAAAGAAGACAGTACATGGATTTTGCTAATTATGATGATGTGTAAATAATAATAGAGAAGATTATAGTAGACGTTTTACTTAAGGAAACACTATTTGGTACTTAATTGTTTAAAACATTTTGAGATCTAGGGAACAGTGGAAATACTTTTAGAGATCTAGGGAACATGGACAAAATACTTTTGGGGAACTTTGTGCTTAATACTTTTGGAGATCTGGGGAACAATAGGCATTACTTTAAGAGATCCAGAGAACAGCCCCCCCCCCCCCCCCCCACACACACACAGGGAGGACCTCATCAAGGACATGTTTACGTGCAATGTCTGCAATCTAGAACACATACCGAAGTCGTTAATCTATAAATGTTTGTATAAAGTGTGCATGGCCAAGTCATTAAACAACCAGCACGACGCCTATTCAGTTCAAGTATCTAATATTGCACTCGAGGATAAAATGACTGCATGGTTATATATACACACAATTGTTGTCTGCATTTGTCCACGTTTCGTGTTATAAATCGTGTACTGTGATGGTCGATTTGTTATTAGTGGATGTCTTATCTTATTAAACATTAGTACAAAACCAGTTACAGATTACAATGGAATTTGTGGTAGTTTTAAACATAATACGTATACACAGGACAAAACGACACCAATCGCCATGCGTATTAATTATACATTATAAAGAAGTGTATGTTAAATCATAAATAAGAGCAGCGATTCAATCCATTACACTACACCTAGTTTCATTTTTTCATTACAATACACTCAGTTTCTTTTTTCATTACAATACGTCGTTTTTTTTATTACACTATATCGAGTTTTGTTGTTCATAACAATACACCGAGGTTCACATTTCATTACAAAACATCGAGTTGCATTACAATACACCGAGTTTTAATTTTAATTACAATACACCGAATTTCATATGTTATTACAATACATCAGTTGCATAACAATACATCGAGTTTCCTTACAATACACCCAGTTTCATTATAATACATAGTGTTTCAAAACAAACCACCAAGTTTCATTACAATATACCGAGTCCAATTACAATACACATCGACTTTTATTACAGTAAACTGACTTCCATTACATTACACCACGTTTCATTACATTATATCGAGTTTCAGTACAATACGTCGTGTTACATTTCAATATACCGAGTTTAACTGCAATTCACCGTGTTTCATTACAATATATCGACTTTTTTTACACTGTACTGAGTTTCATTACAATACACCATGTTTCATAACAACACATCAAGTTTCCTTACAATACACCGATTTTCATTACAATACACCTAGTGTCAATTTGCATTACAATACACCGAATTTCATATTTCATTACAATACATCGAGTTTCATTTCAATACACCAAGTTTCATTACATTACAACTTGTTTCAATTAACTTACAATACACCACGTTTCATTACAATACACAAAGTTTCATTACAATACGCTGTGATTTATTAAAATTCACTGAGTTTTATTAAAATACATTAAGTTTCATTACAATACATTGAATTTCATAACAATAAACCTAGTTTCAATTTCCATTGAAATACATTCATATTCATATTTTAATAAATCGAGTTTCATTGCAATACATCGAGTTTCGTTACAATTCATCGAGTTTCTTTACAATACTTCGAGTTTCATAACGATACACTGTGATTCATTATAATACAACGTGTTTCATTTTTGCATTAAAATTGAAGGAATTTCATAATATTGCAATACATCGAGTTTATTTCAATATACCGAGCTGCATTTCATTATACCCTGTTTCATTTTCCATTACAAATCAACGAGTTTATATTTCATTATAATACATCGAATTTCATTACAATACATCGAGTTTCATTATAATACACCCGAGTTTCATATTTCATTACAATACACCTAGTTTCCAATTTCATTGAATACATCGAGTGTCATTACAATGCACCGTGTTTCATAGTTCATAGCAATACATCGAGTTTCGTGTTGCATTACAGTACACCCGAGTTTCTTGTTTCATTACAATACACCGAGTTTCAATTTGTTTTACAATACACCGAGTTTCATATTTCATTGCAATACATCGAGTTTCATAACAATACACCGAATTTCATTACAATACAACTTGTTTCAATTAACTTACAATAGACCGAGTTTCATTATAAAACATCGTGTTTCATTACAATACATTGAGTTGCATTACAATTAACCGAGTTTAATTGCAATACACCGCGTTTCATTACAATACATCTACTTTTATATCCATTTAAAGTCACCGAGTTTCATAACAATACGCTGTGATTTATTAAAATTCACCGTGTTTTATTAAAATACATCAATTTTTATTGAAAAACATTTAATTTCATAACAATAAACCTAGTTTCAATTTCCATTAAAATACACTCATATTCATATTTTAATAAATTGAGTTTCATTGCAATACATCGAGTTTCGTTATAATACTTTGAGTTTCATAACAATACACCGTGATTCATTATTATACACCGTGATTCATTTTTCATTAAATTTGAAGGAGTTTCATAATACACCGTGTTTCATTAGTATACACCGAGTTTCATTACAATATACTGAGTTTCATGACAACATATCAATTTTCATACTTCGTTGCAATTCATCGAATTTCTTTACAATACACATTTTCATATTGTATTGCACTACATCGTGTTTATTTCAATATGCCGAGTTGCATTACAATACACCGTGTTTCATTTTTCGTTACAATTCAACGAGTTTTATATTTCATTATAATACATCGAGTTGCATTACAATACACAAAGTTTCATTATAATACACCCGAGTTTCATATTTCATTACACTACACCTAGTTTCAAATTGCATTGCAATACATCTAGTTTCATTACAATGTACCGTGTTTCATAGTTCATTGCAATACATCGAGATTCGTGTTTTATTACAGTACACCCGAGTTTCTTATTTCATTTCAATACAACTAGTTTCAAATTGCATTGCAATTCATCGAGTTTTATTACAAATCACCGTGATTCATTAAAATTCACCGAGTTTCATTACAATATAACGAGTTTCATTACAATACATCTAGTTTCATTTTTATTACAGTACACCGAGTTTCATATGTCATTACAATTCACTGAGTTTCATATTTCATTAAAATATACCGAGTTTCATTACAATACAACTTGTTTCAATTAACTTACAATACATCAAGTTTCATTATAAAACATCGTGTTTCATTACAATATATCGAGTTAAATTACAATATACCAAGTTTAATTGCACTACACCGCGTTTCATTGCAATATATTTACTGTTATATATAGTAAAAATCACCGCGTTTCATTACAATACACAGAGTTTCATTACAATACGCTGTGATTTATTAAAATTCACCGAGTTTCATTAAAATACATCAAGTCTCATTACAATACATTGAATTTCATAACAATAAACCTAGTTTCATTTTCCATTAAAATACACTCATATTAATATCTTAATAAATCGAGTTTCATTGCAATATATCGAGTTTCGTTATAATACTTCGAGTTTCATAACAATACACCGTGATTCATTATAATACAACGTGTTTCATGTTTCTTCAAAATTGAAAGCATTTCATAATACACCGTGTTTTATTAGTATACACCGAGTTTCATTACAATACACTGAGATTCATTACAATATATCAATTTTCATATTTCATTGCAATTCATCGAATTTCATTACAATACACATATTTTTATATTTTATTGCAAAACATCAAGATCATTTTAATATACCGAGTTGCATTATAATACACCGTGTTTCATTTTTCATTACAATTCAACGAGTTTCATATTTCATTATAATACATCGAGTTTCATTACAATACACCGAGTTTCATTATAATACACCCGAGTTTAATATTTCATTACAATACGCCTAGTTTCCAATTTCATTGCAATACATCTAGTTTCATTAAAATGCACCGTGTTTCATAGTTCATTACAATACATCGAGTTTCCTGTTGTATTACAATACACCCGAGTTTCATATTTCATTACAATACACCTAGTTAAAAATTGAATTGCAATACATCGAGTTTTATTACAATACATCGTGAAATATTATAATTCACCGAGTTTCATTACAATACACCGAGTTTCATTACAATACCTTTAGTTTCATTTTTTATTACAGTACATCGAATTTCATATTTTATTACAATTCACTGAGTTTCATATTTCATTAAATTATACCGAGTTTTATTACAATACGCCGAGCTTTATTTCAATACATCGAGTTTCATTACAACACATCGAGTTTCGTTTTTCTTATAACAATACACCAAGTTTCGTATTCAATGCAATTCTCATAGTTATTATAATATATCATGTTTTATTAAAATACATCGAGTTTTATTACAATACACTTAGTTTCATTACAATACACCATGCTTGATAACAATAAACCAAGTACTTATACAATACAACGAGTTTCATTACAATATATCGAGTTTTTTTTTTTTTATCACAATCGCATCCTCCTACTGAATAACTGAGCATCGTTGAATATATATCATATATTCTTGCTTGGTGATATGTATTGCGCACGCTCTCTCTCTCTCTCTCTCTCTCTCTCTCTCTCTCTCTCTTTCTCTCTCTTTAAAGGGAGATAATTAAATTAACAACAGCGGAATTTATATATATCTCGTTTATTTTTTTTATACACAGTTTAATACAGGTTTCTGTTTACATTTGTTTGCACGTAGTTTACTTCCCGGGTTATCTTATAGCAAATGCATTCACTGATAACCTGACTGAACGTTAACGATAACAAATCAACTGCATCTTCCTGGTCGAAAACCCTGCCTTCCAATACACACAACTAAATGTATAAATCGATACTGCAACGTGTATGTCTCACAATTGTTGATTTGATTGCATATGCCTTACTGGTGTTTCTAATGAAATGAGAGTATACGTATTTTGACTCAACCCCTCGATTTATCTGTTAAGAAAATACAGAGTGCAGTTCGGCATATGTTTTGATGTCGTGTCATCCTGATTTGCTTGCATAGCATATCGGTAACCCAACATCAAGACGTAATAAAACATGAAGCGATAAACAACTAGAATCAACAGGGTTCACATTGACATTACTGACAATGTATATTATTGAATTATTATCTGAAAATATTACCCGAGTTAAACAATTGGTGTTTTAAGGGGGCGGTAGTGTAGTGTAGTGTAGTGAATATAGTTCTGGCGGTTGCGGGTTTGATCCCTAGCTCGACCAGACAGCCGTCAAAAGGCAGCACACTGTACTCGTTATATATACATAGTACGCGATAAATATATGTACAAAAATACGACGGAATTAACTGTATGAATAACAGAGCGGTAGTGCAGTGGATAGCGTGTTGACTGCTTATGCAAGAGGTAGCGGGTTCGATTCAAATCTCGACCCGATGCGATTGAAAAAAAAAGTCAGTATCATATGCCTACAGAGATTAAACCATAAAATCCTCTTCTATTCTGATATTTGTTTTATAGATTTCATATTCTTTCTTCATATTTTGATTAAATGATCACTTTTCATTAGTACAGATTATATTTACTAGGTACAATTTTACCTTCATTTAAATCAAACAGCTATATTTCATTAGAGCTAAATTTGGTGACATTGAATTTTTGTATAATGCATATTATTATAATACAAGCTAAGGATTTTATTTAAACTGGCAGCATACATTATCAAATAATAAAAAGATGGATTATAAAACTTTGTTCTAGTGTATCATTTGTTCATATTTCATTTTATATTTTAAACGTTCATTCCGTCAGTTGTTCACCAACCGTAAACGCTTGAGAAAAAAATTCAAACTTAAAGAGCGCTAACAAAATTGTCTGATAACCAAATTTGATCCTATTGACCGAATTCAGCCAAGAATATTTTACAGAAGAACGATTAACTTTCCGTTGTTTTCATGTTGTATTGTGAGATGCCCAATACTGACTGAATTCAGCCAGCAAGCAAAATGGTTTCCTTCCAAAGCAGAATTTGCAAACTGAATTCTAAATATAAAGTTTGGTTGAATTCAGCCAGTGAAGAGCTTGAATTGCAATTATCGATTTTACATGCAGCATTTGTAATTCGTGTTGAGTAAACTAAAGTTTGACTGAATTCATTAAATCACTTCATCAGTATTAACTTTTATTTGATAATGCCCATTTCACTTTTAAATGATACAAGTTCAATTAATTATCCAGCAAAAATATTTAGTGAAACCTATAACCACATGTAATGTAAATGATTGAATTCAGCCAGATTGAAAGCATATATAAACTACAAATAGGCATGCTAGCTTGAACTTCTTATTGTATTGATATAAAACGAGCATGCCGATCATTTAAATGATACTCAATAAAACATCGCGACCACAACAGTTACAAATATCAATAGTTTTGACATTTTCAGAAAAGGGTCAATTTGATTAGAACTTGTTGTACTGGTTTAACCCAGAGAGCGATTCATACATGTATAAGCTGTGAGCTTTCTTCGAATCGAGTTAAACTAAATTAGTATAGTGTAACTGACATAATTTATGTGTATACTGTATGTAATAAGCAGAGTTTGTAATACCAGGAGTTAATGTATACTGTTTACTTTTTAATATGCTGCGAACATGACATATGAAGTAATGTGCTGTTTGTTTGAATTAGATAGAGCCCTCTATATATTCATCTTGTGTATGCGTGTGCGGGTATCATTTATTCTGAACACATGTTTTTACAAGCCTTTAAAAATTGTTTTATGCACTATTAGGTATGTACGTTTTCCTTAACAGGAACAACACTATATTAAGTGTGTAAGTTATCCTTAATATTTAGAACACTAAATTAGGTATGCACGTTATCCTTTACATGTAGCACCCTATGTTAGGTGTGTACATTATCGTTACCTGTAGAACACTATATTAGGTGTGCACGTTATCCTTTACTTGTAGAACACTATATTATGTTGTACGATATCCTTTACCTGAAGAACTCTAAATTAGGTGTGTACGTTATCTTTTACCTGTAGAACACTATATTAGGTGTGTATTTTTTTTCATTTACAGGTAGAGCACTATATTAAGTGTGTAAGTTATCCTTTACATGTACAACCCTATATGAGGTGTGTATGTTATCATTACCTGTAGAACACTATATTAGGTGTGCACGTTATCCTTTACAGGTAGAACACTATATTAGATATGTACGTTATCCCTTACCTGAAGAACACTATATTAGGTGTGTATGTTATCTTTTACCAGTAGAACACTATATTGGATGTGAACGTTATCATTCATATGTAGAACAATATAAGAGTTGTGTACGTTTTGCATGGTTTAAATGTAACTTACAACTGTGCGTTGCTAATTGTACATGTAACGAAACGTACCAAATGAGCGTATTGATACTTGGTAACTGATTACACGGTTTAAATATATTACATTTTTCAACTACCTAAACTACATCTACGGATTCCACTAAATTCAATGGCCCAAGATGAAAAATCAATCAACCAAAGGTAACAATACGATTCTAGTTTCAATCATTTTCTTTTACATAAATTATATTAAAAGCAATTTTTTTTGTGATGCAATTTGCGAATTAAATTTCAAACAATAAACATAATTTTCAGATCGCAACACCACTTAAATATTAAAACGGAACAATATACTTATATCTAGTATTATGTTAATAAAAGTAGTCTGTTATACACATCAATGAGAATTTAACAAATTGCTGAAAGTAGTAACAAATAATACACAATGTAGCAACTTCAAATAAAATTGAAGACATATCATTAAAGCTGAAACTTTATATAATGTTCAAAAAGTATGTTTTATGATTTGTTATGCATTTGCTTTCATTTTTCAGATCTAATAAAGAACAGAACGGAGATAGCAAAAAGAAATCTAATAGAAAATCCAGGTAAGACAATTGTAAACAAAAAATAATTTTGGTAATCTTTCTGCGTTATAAACTTATAGCAAATACCATTGATACGATAATATATCATATAAAGCAATATATAATACTGTTTTACATTACATGTATAAGTCAAGTTTTTGCTACATTGCAGCTTACATGGACACACAGAGTTTAAATCTGATTGCCATACGATATGTGTGTGTGTATTTTGCTATGATACTCATATGATATCATTCTTGTATGATACACACAGTTATGAGAATCCCTTTCATTTTCAATGAAAAGTATTGTATTGTCTTTCTACACAAAGCTAGTATTAGGCTACGTTGAAAGTAAAATCTTTATATATCAAGTATATACCGTATATGCCGTATTGTCAAATATAATATGTTACTTGTAAATCAAATACATATACTGGTAACTCATTAGATATTATAATGTTATGTTACAAAAATATTAAAATACCTATTGAAACGCTACTTAGCAGCTCACGAACTTATGCATGGTAAAATATAATTTCTAAATACATGTATGTTTGGTTTATTATTCTTTAAGAAAAAAGACGGATAGAAATCAAGATAAAATAACTAGTTTATGCTACAGTAGGTAATGCTATTTCTACAATTATATTCACACGACTGTGCTTTTTGGTTTCCTTTCTTTTGTTTTGTATATACTCTCACTCATTCTATATTTCATCCGTTCTGGCATAAGCATGTTGAAAATGCTAAACATACTTGTATCATGCTTGAGGTCTGATGTACGATATAGTCATGGTAATCAATGTCACCCTCATAACAAAGAGTCACAACATCAGTGACAGCATCTATTGCAATCCCTGTATGGTCAATCCAAACGGCAAAAACAGCTACCCCAACAACAGAATGCTGATCAACGACTCAGACAAGGGCTGTTACCACAGGATGGCTCCATACGAGGTGCTACTGGCGTGTACATTGTTATTAGGGTGGCAATAATTAATCAGTTGTTATAATCTTAAAACACGTTCATTTTTTTTCTATGTAACTTTCTGAGAACATTGACATAGGGACTGTATTAAAACATGATTTTAAACTGTGTTGCGTGTATTGGTTTGTTTTCTTTCTATTGTACAACATAGCAATGGCCGGTTAGATATTTTGTCCAGTATGTATATTTAATGAATTGTTTGTTTGTTTTTTTTTGTACTGTTTACATAACAACTGTTATCAGGCCGAGTGAAGTAGCTGTATTTTGCCGGTTTAACAAGTGCTCATATTCGGTACGAGAGTACATGCAAAGATAATCATTAACATAACGTTCAAATCACACATTAAGCTATACAATAAAACATCAGCTTATCATTCTAATATATTAAAAAAACATATGTTAACTATATTATAATTAACAAGATGCTAGTATTGTTTATCTTTTATTAACAAAACCGGTTATCATCATTTATTTACACTAATTGCAAATACAATATGTTATTTACGGACTTATAGTTATAACTGATAAGATAATATAATACTGTAATTGTAGACATTAACATATCGACTAAACACGCTACTTGTTGAACTTGGTCAGACTTCATGACATACCTTACATAATCTTTATTATCATTTAAATGACGCGATGATATGTAGCCATTTACGCGCACTCATACATGAAGAATGAAATATGAGATCGCAAATCGAACACGTGATAATAAAGGAATAGCGTTACGTTTACAGAGGTTTCAAATGTTATATATTAAAATACATACATATTGATATCCAAATCACCAACCAGTTACAATTATGTTTTTTTATACAATATGTGGCTTTCTGGAATAAGATGTGTGTTAATCGCTTATATCAACCACTCATGACTGTAAATATCAATCAGTTGCACTGATTTAATAGAGTTAATATTAAGATTTGAGCTTTAGTATAGTGTTAGCAAAAGTAGTTATTGCTTTGACAGGTTGACACAAAGTCATTATATTCATTCACATCATTCATATCCTTAGCCCATAAACCCTGAAAATGTGCGCCAAGCCCGATTAGCTCAATCGGTTAAGCGTCTGACTTTCAATACATGGGTCGTGAGTTTGAATCCTCGCCCGGCAACAGTCTCCGTGATAATTGATTTACGACATTGTGTCTTATAAGCATTCGTCTCTCACCGCTGAATCAAGTGGAAAAGTTATCAGTTACTGGCTGAGATGGGGTGTGCTCCAGTGCTGGTTAACCTTTCAGGATCCCAGGAAACAGTAGTTAACTGATCGTCTGTTAGCCCTCGATGGCATAAAAATGACGCTAAATAGTCAATCAATTAAAATATATTATAAGGCAACTGGAGACGGTAAGGATAACAATGGAATGTAATGATAAGTGTAAGCCGACGTATTAGAGTCGGGAATTGCTCGACTTTTTCGAGTCCGATATTTCTAAGGAAATGCTATAAATATATGTGTATACAAAAAATAAAACAGCAGTGATTATCAACTAATTATACACGGTTCGGTTTTCTTCTTCTTGGTAACATAAAACGTGCGTACATGCATATATATATATATATATATATATATATAACAATTATAGTATTTTCCTGCTCAAGTTGATTTCCTTTAACTGAACTCCGTAGCAGTCGATGCACTGATGCATGTCACAAATAAATTTAATTTCTTTATTGGGGTTTAAATCCCTTTTCAACCCGTTTCAGGTTATATATGGCATATCCAGTTTTATAGGTGGAGAAAGACCTCAACATGAATCTGGGTAGAACCACCATTCTTCAGCAAGTAACTAGAAACGTTCTCGCAAACAGTGTTTGGAGCGGGCGTGACTCGAACCTATGACCTTCGTGGTGAGCAATAATAGATCTTGGGACGGTACCCGAGACAACTCGTCTACTGAGACCCCTACATAAATGTCTACACATATTTGCTGATTTTGTTCTTTCAGAAAACATAGGGAAACAGCCGATGATCAACAATATTCAGACCACAACAGGTAGTGATAATTTCACACTTTTATGTACAAGGTAAACGTAGTTTTTCTACTTTTATTGTTTTGTTATTATGTGTTGAATGGGCTCTTACTCATTGTATGTTCGATCCATACGTTCCTGGTAGATAATGTTTATTCCGGCATATTACTTGAAAATAGAAAAATGCTAAACCAATATCTTAATTCACCTCGTATGCTGTACTGAATAATCATTATATAGCATATATGTTCTATGTGTTGTTATAGTATTGTTAACCTACAAACTATAAGCAGGACGGAAATACAATTATTGTAGTACTTAACCATTTTAGCTGAGACTTGTACTACTATTTGGCACGAAAATGCTGACAAGGGCAAATATACTTTAGTATCATTAACACATCATATGATTCACACATTGAAGTTAATATTAAACACCGGTTTTTCAATCTTGTTAATGTATACACAGGTGGAATATTAAACTATCAGTAGCATATGTGATATTATTGTAGTCTTCTCTGGCTTTTATTTACAAGCATATTGTCCGGCGAGGCCTTGTGGCATAAAAACCTTCAAAACAAAGTGGTCAAGACTGTGAGAGCCTTATTGTTTTCTTTGATATAGACTGATTTAGTAACACTATGAACATTCGCATACCAAGGTGTAGCACATTTGAAACTCTTTCCTAATACGCGGTGAAGGCACGACTGTAGGCACGTGGGTGACAACAAACTATCCTGTAGCGGTCCGTTAAGCTCAGTCAATAGAGCATTCGCTCTGTAAGTGAAAAGTCACGTATTCGAGTCCCGGATTGGCTGCATATTTTCCTCGACTTAATACAATTTCATTTGGAGACAAGCTGCTTTAAAAACACACGGATAAATAACAGCCACGTCCCTGAAACAGTCGGTTAGAAATCCCATAATGTAATTATCCGCGTCATTTATATCGTTTATATCCTTAATAACGTTGGATTTTGTCTCGATGTCAAAGAAGGTTAAATTGTCAAAATTTAATTATATTTTTCTACAATGAATATAAGACGAAGCCAAATCTAAATGGTGTTTAAATTGTAATATGTTAAAATTACCACTGTCAAACGTCGCCAAAACGTTTCTTCGAAGTAACAAGTTTCCCACAGGTTTCGACGGAAATTATACATTCGCTGTAACGGACGAATTTAGGTTAATCTTTTGAAGTTGTGTGTGTAATAGTTAAATCATTATACACGGTACTATTTGCCGCTATTTAGTACTGTCTGAAAAACTAAAAATGACTTGGCGAAAATAAGTAATATTACACATAGGTCTCCGCGCTGTATATTTCGATTGTTTAAACGTGTCTTTTATTTCCTATTTATTGATGAAAACCAAATAGTAATTGAATGTGCTCGGATAATTATTTAGTACGACTTTATTTTTGTATATTATAAAAAATACAACACACCTGATTTTTATGAAGGGTGAATACTTGCCAATACTTCGAACTTTATTAAGATATGTATTCATTCTCATTCGTACTACGTGATATTTGACAGACATCCCTTTCACTTGTGTACGTCTATGTTTATCTCATATGTACTTCAAACACTCGACAATTCAATTCACGTCGTATAAAGGTAATTAAACTTAATGATTTCACTTAAAATGAACAGATCATCATTTGCCCATGCTTTCTTTCAACATACGCTATAGATTTGTAACATCCATGTGATTATATAAGACCAGCAAACGTGTGTTTGTCAAACGCATTAACGTCTTTGCTTTTTGTTTTATAGAATGTGGCGGATAACACTTTTTGGCTTTGACATAGCTTGGACAGTGTTTTGATGCTGTTATCTCAATACATAAAACATGACAAATTAAACAATTTTGTTTTATAAGCTCACGCAATGGGATCAGTATTGATCAAATTTCTCGAAGGCATACTTCTTAAATGCCACTAAGTTTATTTGTTCTTTTCAAACCTTGCTTTTTGGTGTTGTTGTGTTTTACTATAACGTTTATCCAGTAATGCTGAGGAAACTGGTGTAGTGCACACACACGAAAGGACAATATTATGTAAAATAAGTAGTAATACTTTTCAGTCAACACTTATAACCATGGCGCATTTTGTTTGTTTGATATTACTTAATAGTACGTGTTTATGCTTGCTGAATCGTTATATTAAGTATATTAATACATTGGCTATCACAGTATTTGCCTGCGGTATACGTTAATGCATTTGACAAACATACGTACGTGACTGTTTTAATCACATGTTATATAAATAGCTATACGTTATGGCATTTACAGTATGACATTTCTTTATCAATATCTACAGCATCTTCATATTATGAAGTATACGTTTTAAAAAAAATTTTTTTGTTGTGGTTTTATAATTTGGTACTGTAATTTATCTTAATGATATGATTTGTATATAAAATATAGACAAATTCTAGATCGATTAAAACAGTACGGATGTTGATTAGTGTCAATGTTTCCATGTTCTGAAATAATATTTGGTACGCTTTAGTTGTGATGTTAAGAAAGCAAATGATACTGTTTTTTTGTTGACATGGTTGAATTGAAACCAAATTTATGTTTTATCAATATAAGACATGTAAGCGTTAGACTGGTTTTAAACGTTTTTTACATGATATAGATACATGCAGAGTCTCCAGACAGTTCTCATTTTGTTTTTATTGATAATATTCAGCACTAGTCCGATGGGTGCAAAAGAAGCATGGGGTACCCAACGAAGACCATACGTTTTGGCATATACTTATAGCTCAAGGAAGAACGGAGAAGAATGGAGAAGTAAATGCATATGCCTTTTGTTGTTTGAAATATGAACTACTGTTCCAGTTGAATATTAAGTTACGAAAACTTAATTAAATGCTGATATCAACTCAAGTTTACTACTCCTTCATTGTCATGTGTAACAGTTGCCCATGTATTGTGTTAAACACAATATTAACGATAAGTTTAACGGTAGACAGTATTTTAAAGCACAATAGACATTTATTACCTAAACTTTTACTGAACAGATCTTCTTTAAAGAACAAATCAAGGCAATGATTTTGTTTTGTAGTGTGTATGTGTGTGTGTGTTTTAATACATCTGTATGGTTATCGATCTGATTGTACAGCACAACGAGACTATCTGTTACCACAACTCCGCAATATAATAGCGCATGCTATATTTTACGCATCAACGTTTAGCTCTTCAGTGTATGTTACGAATAGTGTGCAGATGTGCTACTTAATGTCGGTCAATATCTATTTATAGCTAATGTAATATTTATGTTTACCTGTATGGTAGTTGATATCATGTGACTTTATATTAAAAAAATATTTTATCCAGTTTTTCATTTTAATCCATGTTTTAAGATATTACAAGTCCATGGTTATTTATTAACCGAAACAGTAATTAAACAAGAGCTCCTTGTAAACCTAGGTGTAAAAATATAACATAAATCATGTTTCATTTTCAGATCACCACATTTTAAGTATCAAAATGAAAAAAAAAAATATAAACAGCAAGTGAATTGTTAAGGCATACTGTTGTTAATCATAGGCGAATAAAGTGTCTTGCTCAAGGACACTACGCATAATTTCGGCGGAGAATCGAACCCACGACCGTCCAATCCTGGGTCCGATGCTCTACAATATGATCACGCACTTTGCTACTAGTTTAGGGGATATATGTTAATTTTTGTAGGATTTACTTTTTCTATGCACTCAGATCCGCACATATTTAACTATTACATGTTTCCTGAATTTATTCATAAATGTATAAATAAATTGAATAATTTATACTTATTAACTATTCCGAACTATTTTCATACTTTTTAACCAAATAAAGTTTCAAACCTAGTCATATTGACTAGCGGTTTTAATTTTATTTTAGAAATGTAAATAAGTCAGAAATAGATACTTGATATTAATCAAATATTTGCCAAACGACAAATTCTACAACCCCATTCAAGCAATTATTTATCAAACGAAAATGTATATCATTGATTTGGTAATTGCAAGGCACGTGTGCTATAATTGTAAGATTTCACTTCTGTGGTTTACATTTCTGATGAGTAACACCGCTTTGTCTTATTTTTGTGTTATTTCATCAACCGACGCAATACTATGATTGTTCATCCTGCATAATGAATAATGGCTGGAAGTCGGACTTCTTCTTTTTATATAGAGGATTAAGACAAGGCTGTCCGAGCTCTGCTCTAATTTTTATTATAGTAGCCGAAATTATGACTGTTAATATACGTAACAATGATGCAATTCAAGGCATAAAAGTTCAACACAATAACTGTATTAAAAAATTAAAATAACGCAATTAGCGGACGATACAACTATTTTTCTTGGATCAAAAAATGAAATCATAACAGCTTTAAATATCATAGAAAATTTTGGCAAACAATCGGGATTAGTTCTTAATCATGGAAAAACAGAAGGGATATATGTAGGTAAATTAAAAAATTGTGTAGACAAAATTGGAAATATTAATTGGGCTCAAAAACCTATCAAAGCTTTAGGCACTTATTTTTGCCGCAACAAAACTGAATGCAATTCACTTAACTGGGAAAGAAAAATAATTGACAGTGAGAATTTAAAAAACAAATGGCTTGAACGAAATTTAACATTTTTCGGAAAGATAAAAGTTATTAAAACATTAATTATGCCAAAATTTGTACACTTGGTACAATCCTCTAAAACACCACTCGATAAAATAAAAAGAATTGACTCGCTTATTTATAAATTCTTATGGCATGGGAAACGTGAAAAAATAAAACGAACAACACTGATAGGACAAATAAATCAAGGTGGACTAGATATGCTTGACACTACATCATTTTTTAAATCCCTTAAAGTAAAAGGTATAAAAAAACGAACAGAGAAAGATGAAGCAAACTGGAAAATACTGCCTAACTATTTTTTTAAAAGATTTCGGAAACAACTTTCTTATATTCAATATGAATTTAGGTAATCTGAAAAACATAAAGAATTACGATGATCTTTCAATACCGGATTTTTATATAGACATTATTGAAACGTGGTTAGATATTAAAAGAGGAGAAAGTATAAAAAGCAAAACGTTTGAACAAATTCGAAAACAAATCATATGGGGTAATCAAGAAATTATGTTTTTTAAAAAATGCTTGGTCTTCAAAGAATGGATTAAATCCGGAATTCTCTTTATAAATGACATTATCGATAATAACGGCGAAATTAGTGAAGATATAATTTACAAAAAAATAAAAAACAAACATAACTGTATTACGGAATTAAGTAGATTGAAACAAACAATACCTACCTCATGGAAAACTATTTTAAAATCGCATTGTTCTATACGATCAAAGGTAAAAACAAACCTAACTCTAAATTTACTTTTAGCGAACGGAAAAGTTCTAGAACTTGTAAACACAAACAATAAAATAATTTATAACCAACTTATAAGTCGTAAATTTTCTATTCCTTATATACATACATACTGGAATACATATTTTGATAATATAATAAAATGGAAAATGTATATAAAGCTATAAACAAATTAGAAGATAATCGTATAAAGCAATTTAAATTTAAATTAATTCATAAGATCATTCCATCGAAAGAAATAAGATTCCTTTGAAAAATAAACTCAACTCCGTTTTGTAACATCTGCAGTGGACCCGAAACTTACAAACATATGTTCATAGACTGCAAAGAAGTAAATGGATTTTGGAAGAAAATAAACATCTTGTTTAAACACTGCGGAATAAATAAAAACGTAAAATCGCTATATAATATAATAATAGGCTACAAAGTAGATCATCAGGAATATATTAATATAAACAGAATATTCGCACTAATAGGATTTTCGATATATAAAACGTATTTTATAAGCGAATCTAGAACTAAGCATGTAAATTGTTTTTCAATATTCTATCAAGAATTTAAAAAATTATCTAATCTCTCCGAGTACAATATATATAAATCTAATAATTTTGAAAGACGAGTTCAAAGCTACATAGACAGCCTGTAAATACAAGAAAAAAAATCATCTTTAAATAAGTATATATCTTATTTAGAAAATAGTATGCATAAATAACTGCCTATATATAATCTTGTACACGTTCCTAGAACATGACAAGGAAAAAAAAACTATTTTAAAATCTATATTAATAATTATTGTTAATTGTTACACAATCTATCGTTTGTACTTTTAATTAATCTGTGATTTATGTACAGGTATATTAATTGAATAAAGTTTTAAAAAAAAAAAATGATTGTATTTAAGGTATAATTTTTATGTGTGTAAACAGATATATCTGATATTTGTATAATCTCCAAACATGGAATATTATATTTATGTTAACGCTTTATTAACATTCAACCATGACGATACGTTATGCGTATAGTTTTGTAAATCTGTGATTATTTATAATTAAATTAATTGATTAAATGAATGTATGTGCTGTATGTAGTGAATTGAATTTGCAAATTGTATCTTGAAGTTGATTTCATAATCAATAAAAATAAATAACACTTAATAGCCTCAAGAGTTAAGTTTTCATTGCCACGCTACATTTGTTTTCCGCTGATTTTGTGGTGACACTATCATGAATGCCATATATGATTTATCCGTATACCCGTGTTGTACTATTATATCATAAACAAGTGCTCAGCTAGTATAACTTAAACCCGTGCTCAACTATTGTATTACTACCAGTGCAGCACTATATACCCGTTTTGTACTGTTATATCAAAACTCGTGCTCAACTAGTCAAACTTAACTCCGTGCTCAACTATTATACTATATACCCGTGCTGCACTATATACCCGTTTTGTACTATTATATCAAAATTCGTGCTCAACTGGTATAACTTAAACCCGTGCTCAACTATTATATTATATACCCGTGCTGCACTTTATACCCGTGTTGTACTATTATATCAAAACTCGTGCTCAGTTAGTCTAACTTAAACCCGTGCTAAACTATTATATTATATACCCGTGCTGCACTATTTTCCCGCTTTGTACTATTATATCATAAACTCGTGCTTAACTAGTATAACTTAAACCCGTGCTGAACTATTATATTATATACCGTGCTGCACTATATACCCTGTATGTACTATTATATCAAAACTCGTGCTCAACTAGTATAACCTAAACCGTGCTCAACTATTATATTATATACCCGTGCTGCATTATATACCCGTTTTGTACTATTATATCATAAACAAGTGCTCAGCTAGTATAACTTAAACCCGTGCTCAACTATTGTATTACTACCAGTGCAGCACTATATACCCGTTTTGTACTGTTATATCAAAACTCGTGCTCAACTAGTCAAACTTAACTCCGTGCTCAACTATTATACTATATACCCGTGCTGCACTATATACACGTTTTGTACTATTATATCAAAATTCGTGCTCAACGGGTAAAACTTAAACCCGTGCTCAACTATTATATTATATACCCGTGCTGCACTTTATACCCGTGTTGTACTATTATATCAAAACTCGTGCTCAGTTAGTGTAACTTAAACCCGTGCTCAACTATTATATTATATACCCGTGCTGCACTATTTTCCCGCTTTGTACTATTATATCATAAACTCGTGCTCAACTAGTATAACTTAAACCCGTGCTGAACTATTATATTATATACCCGTGCTGCACTATATACCCTGTATGTACTATTATATCAAAACTCGTGCTCAACTAGTATAACCTAAACCGTGCTCAACTATTATATTATATACCCGTGCTGCATTATATACCCGTTTTGTACTATTATATCATAAACCGTTGCTCTACTAGTATAGCTTAAACCCATGCTCAACTATAATATTATATACTCGTGCTGCACTATATACCCGTGTTGTACAATTATATCATAAACACGAGCTCAGCTAGTATAACTTAAACCCGTGCTAAACTAATATATTATATACCCGATCTCCCTATATACCCGTTTTGTACTATTATATTATAAACTCGTGCTCAACTAGTATAACTTAAACCCGTGCTCAACTAGTATACTATAACCCGTGCTGGACTATATACCCGTGTTGTACTATTATATCATAAACTCGTGCTCAGCTAGTATAACTTAAACCCGTGCTCAACTATTATATTATATACCCGTTCTGCACTATATACCCGTTTTGTACTATTATATCATAAACTCGTGCTCAACTAGTATAACTTAAACCCGTGCTCAACTATATTATTATATGTATCCGTGCTGCACAATATATCCGTTTTGTACTATTATATCATAAACTCGTGCTCAACTAGTTTAACTTAAACCCGTGCTCAACTATTATACTATATACCCGTGCTGCACTATATACCCGTGTTGTACTATTTTATAATAAACTCGTGCTCAACTAGTATAACTTAAACCCATGCTCAACTATTATACTATATACCCGTGCTGCACTATATACCCGTGTTGTACAATTATATCATAAACTCGTGTTCAACTAGTATAACTTAAACCTGTGCTCAACTATTATACTATATACCCATGCTGCACTATATATCCGTGTTGTACAATTATATTATAAACTCGTGCTCAACTAATATAACTTAAACCCGTGCTAAACTATTATACTATATACCAGTGCTGCACAATATATCCGTTTTGTACTATAATATCATAACCACGTCCTCCACTAGTATAACTTAAACCCTTCCTCAACTATTATACTATATACCCGTGCTGCATTATATACCCGTGTTGTACTATTTTATAATAAACTCGTGCTCAACTAGTATAACTTAAACCCGTGCTCAATGATAATAGTATATACCCGTGCTGCACTATATACCCGTGTTGTACTATTTTATAATAAACTCGTGCTCAACTAGTATAACTGAAACCCGCGCTCAACTATAATATTATATACCCGTGCTGCACTATATACCCGTTTTGTACTTTTATATCATAAACTCGTGCTCAACTAGTATAACTTAAACCCGTGCTCAACTAATACATTAAATACCCGTGCTGCACTTTATACCCGTGTTGTACTATTATATCATAAACTCGTGCTCAACTAGTATAACTTAAACCCGTGCTCAACTATCGATTTATATACCCGTGCTGCACTATATACCCGTTTTGTACTATTATACCATATATCCGTGTCGTACTATTATATCATATACCAAAGTTGTACTATTATATCATATAACCCTGTAGTACTATTATATGATATACCCGTGTTGTTCTGTTATACCATATGTTCGTGTTGTATTATTATATCATATATCCGTTTTGTACCATTATATCATATAACCGTGTAGTACTATTATATGATATACCATTGCTGTACTATTTTATCATATATTTGTGTTGTACTATTCTATCATATATCCGTGTTGTACTATTATACCATATATCCGTGTTGTACCATTATATCATATATTCGTGTTGTACTATTATACCATATATCCGTGTTGTACTATTCTATCATATATATGTGTTGTACTATTTTACCATATATCCGTGTTGTACTATTATATCATATACACGTGCTCAACTAGTATAACTTAAACCCGTCCTCAACTATTATACTATATACCCGTGCTGCACTATATACCCGTGTTGTACTATTTTATAATAAACTCGTGCTCAACTAGTATAACTTAAACCCATGCTCAGCTATTATACTATATACCCGTGCTGCACTATATACCCGTGTTGTACAATTATATCATAAACTCGTGTTCAACTAGTATAACTTAAACCTGTGCTCAACTATTATACTATATACCCATGCTGCACTATATATCCGTGTTGTACAATTATATTATAAACTCGTGCTCAACTAATATAACTTAAACCCATGCTAAACTATTATACTAAATACCCGTGCTGCACAATATATCCGTTTTGTACTATAATATCATAACCACGTGCTCCACTAGTATAACTTAAACCCTTCCTCAACTATTATACTATATACCCGTGCTGCACTATATACCCGTGTTGTACTATTTTATAATAAACTCGTGCTCAACTAGTATAACTTAAACCCGTGCTCAATGATAATAGTATATACCCGTGCTGCACTATATACCCGTGTTGTACTATTTTATAATAAACTCGTGCTCAACTAGTATAACTGAAACCCGCGCTCAACTATAATATTATATACCCGTGCTGCACTATATACCCGTTTTGTACTATTATATCATAAACTCGTGCTCAACTAGTATAAATTAAACCCGTGCTCAACTAATACATTAAA
Organism: Panopea generosa; assembly: GCA_029582155.1. Lineage (NCBI taxonomy): Eukaryota > Metazoa > Mollusca > Bivalvia > Adapedonta > Hiatellidae > Panopea > Panopea generosa. The sequence continues at coordinate 26,087,921 of CM055894.1, read as the reverse complement.
TACCCGTGCTGCACTTTATACCCGTGTTGTACTATTATATCATAAACTCGTGCTCAACTAGTATAACTTAAACCCGTGCTCAACTATCTATTGATATACCCGTGCTGCACTATATACCCGTTTTGTACTATTATACCATATATCCGTGTCGTACTATTATATCATATACCAAAGTTGTACTATTATATCATATAACCCTGTAGTACTATTATATGATATACCCGTGTTGTTCTGTTATACCATATGTTCGTGTTGTATTATTATATCATATATCCGTTTTGTACCATTATATCATATAACCGTGTAGTACTATTAATTGATATACCATTGCTGTACTATTTTATCATATATTTGTGTTGTACTATTCTATCATATATTCGTGTTGTATTATTCTATCATATATTCGTGTTGTACCATTATATCATATATTTGTGTTGTACTATCATACCATATATCCCTGTTGTACTATTATATCTTATAGTCGTGTTGTACTATTATACCATATATCCTTGTTGTACTATTGTATCATATATTTGTGTTGTACTATTCTATCATATACACGTGTTGTACTTTTTTATCATATACCAGTGTTGTACTATATAACATATATCCGTGTTGTACTATCATATCATATATTTGTGTTGTACTGTTATATCATATATCCGTGTTGTACTATTATACCATATATCCGTGTTGTACTATTTTATCATATATTTGTGTTGAACTATTATACCATATATCCGTGTTGTACTATTATACCATATATTTGTGTTGTACTATTATACCATATATCCGTGTTGTACTATTATACCATATATTCTTGTTGTACCATTATATCATATATTCGTGTTGTACTATTATACCATATATCCGTGTTGTACTATTCTATCATATATATGTGTTGTACTATTATACCATATATCCGTGTTGTACTATTATATCATATACACGTGTTGTACTATTTTATCATATATCAGTGTTGTACTATTATACCATATATCCGTGTTGTACTATCATATCATATATTTGTGTTTTACTATTATATCATATATCCGTGTTGTACTATTTATTCATACCTTGTTTGCATCAGTTAAATGCTCTAATATTTATTTTGTCAATTTAATGTAAAATAAAGTGACTTTGTGCAATCCAGTATTGACTATAATTGCCTTATGTATAAGCACCCGTTATTTAAATATAACGCGTTTATCTGACCCTCAGTAATCTCAGCTATTCTGATCGGACCGATTTAACATTCTTTTAGCATTTAATGATAACAACCATATCTAACATTATTTTACAACTTCAGATCAATGCAAATACCTAACGGATCAGTATACAACCTAAGACAAATGCATATACCTAACGGATCAGTATACAACCTAAAAAAATGCATATACTTAATGGATCTGTCTACAACTTAAGACAAATGCATATACCTAACAGATCAATCTACAACTAAATATCAATGTATATACCTAACGACCAATTTACATATTACGACCAATACATATACCTAACGGATCAGTTTACAACTAATACCTAGCATTATACTACGACTTAAGATCAATATATATACCGACCGATCAGTTTACAACTGAAGGACTCTTTAAACACAGTAATTTAAACTGAACATACAGCATAAAACAGTCCTATGCATCTCATTTAAAATAGTTAGAGTTTGATATATCACACTTCTGAGAACATTTACATTGTGTTTATCTAAAATGTTATACCTCTTACATACATTTCACATAAGAAGTAAATAACCCGGCGGGATCGAACATCTAGAGCTGTTTATTAATGCTGCTTGAACGCACCGTATCATTAAGCTTTTGGCACGTTTGGTAACACATGCACTAATATATTTTCATTTGTATAGGTCTTTATAAAATGTTTTAACACGAGTATAATTGGGTAAGTTAACTCGAGAACGCAAAGATATCCACTATCTGCACTGTCAATGAAATACTCCGTTGTTGAAAGTTGTTTATGTTATGTTTTTATTCGTCTGATTATCGGGTCACCTGGCACGGCTATTCTAAACACACAAGGAAGACACGACGTTGAAGTAAATGCCGAACAGTTGTCTCTGATTTCTCAACAGGTAGATCGAGGGGTTGATTCAAAATACGTATACCTTCATTTTATTAGAAATACCATTATGGCATATAATTTTGAGACAAACCACACATTGTAGTATTGGCGTTTTGCAACGTAATTAAATTATCGATATGCTTAACTCGTTTTGCTTAAGATTTGTTTAATTCTAATTTTAGAGCCAAACCTTGGTAGGGGAATCCCCGTTTGTGTTTGTTTATCATAAAGGTTGTACGCATTTATACAACATATTATTTGGCTGAATGGTTCCTTTTATAAACAAAGGTAGTAACGCTAGTACAAGTGCACACTGCACGTAATTTAAAAGTGTTCCGTTTGTAGTTAGTACCCTTTCGTTTCGCTTATGTGTTTGACGTTACGGTTCTAGTTTCTGTTAATGAATGAATGACCGATATAGACAATGGTTGTATTACCATTATATATCAAATATGGTTTTAAGCGGAGTGGTAGTGCAGTGGATATACTGATTTAGTCGCTCGCAATACAGCTCTGCCCGATGGCCTCTCAAAAAACATTCATAACTGGTTATCGAGAACGGTCAATTTCAGCTCTGAGCTCTCTTCACAATCGATCTAAATAGTTTAGCTCGATTGTGAAGAGAGCTCAAAGCTTAAATTGACCGTATTCGTACATCCGAAACTAACCTGAACAAATTGAATGATAAATGTGGAAATAAATACTCTTATTCCTTGATTCGTTAAAATTGTGCCCTTAGCTTTGCACTTAGATTTTTCTTTTCTCACGACAGAACTCCTCACAATATATCTGACAAGTAATTGAACTGACCAACTCGGAAACTTACTGTCTAGGTTATGACCTTTAATTGTAAATAAACTGTTATTTGACATTATTTGTAATATAGTACGTGTACCTGCATTGTATGGTGGATCCCCCCTAAGACTTAAATAGTAGATATATAACCATGTCTTGAAAAAAGTTTATTTGTAAATCTCAGAATTGGTCTACTGGCATATCGTTCGCCTCGCATGCGGAAGATCGTGGTTTCGATCTCCAGCAATCCATACCAAATACTAGAATTTGTCGTATAAAAGACTGTATCGGGTTATTGAAGATGGCTGACTGGTGGTGTGTAATATGACAATGCGATTCTAACGGTGATTCCGTCTTGCTGTATCTGGTCGTCCTGTGTGTTATTGTCAGTCAATCCACTTATTTATTATTATATGTTGTTAGTTTGGTATTGTAAAATTTAAACCCAATATATAATTGTGTTGGATATTTCATTTAAGATGAGATTACAGTGCAAAGTGGGAATACTTCAGAGGTCACTTATGATAAATTACCCTGTCACAAAATAATGTAACGGGACTAAAGATAATAATATGAACTGCGTTTATAGGCATTTTTGAGGAAATAGAAATAAAAATAGTCAGGACATGTCTGCATCAAAATGTGAGAGATTGACGAGCTGTCACGGTAATTAGCGGGTGCAAGCTGCGAAAGAGTTACGCAGTTTTATTTTTGGAAGGCCAGGTGGGCGGTCATGTAGTATTAGGTAGACCAGCTGTTAAGATGGGTTTTAGATGGTTGGGTGTTGTAGAAATGCAAGTTGAGTTGCATGATATGATCGAGATAATGGGTAATGTTTGAAATAGGAACTGATACAAAAATGGGAACGTTTTTGAACTATATTTGAAATTGCATATGTGTTGAATAGAATTCATTAAAATTTAAAAATGATAGTTGTAACAATGAAAGAAATAAATGTATATAGAAACTCGTGTGTCATGTGTTAATAATAGCAATGATGAAACACCTTGTTTAAGTATAATAGGACTGGATGGGTATCATATCGTGTGTCTACAGCATGATACTCCAGTGTGGCAACGCTTAGAATATCGCCTAAGGTAGATAACGTCATGCAAAGACGGGAGGAAACATGGTTGAAAGCGACGCTTAAAACAATGCGACATCTGGTCATTAATGTTGAGACTTATTATGTACATTTAAGCAGTTATATTTATCTTAGAGCATACACAGCTAAATGCCATAAAGACTCTGATAATGGTTTGAACAGATTTCATTAGATAATAAATGTTTGGGTTGTGATCCTCGAAATAATAAAATCTTGACATGTTATCTTGCAACCCACAATTGAGCAATTAAGAGCCATCGCACAATAGTCTTAAATGGTGTTTTTCTTCAAACAAGTAGGGTAGCCCAAACCTTTCGAGTAAAACGCAAATAAATACATAATTAAACAGAAACATGGTTATTTTTTTTACATTTTTTTCGTCTACATCGTTTATTATTATTCTGTATTAGAGGCAAGCATTTTTAGCACGACTATTCGGAGAATACAGAGAGCTATTCTTCTCACCAAGGCGCCGTTGTCGGCGTCACACCTTGGTTGAAGTTTTGCATGCAAGTCCCTATCTATGTTACCATTGCATGTATTACCTTGAAACTTTACACAAGCCTTCCTAAATATCAACCCTACTACAATTACTAAGTTAGATAACTCTTGCCTGAATATAATGCATTTACTTCCTTTGTTTGACTTTGTAATTCTGGTTAAAATTGTGCATGCAAGTACCATCAAGTCCATATCTTACCAAACACTCAATGTATTTGATTGAAGCTTTACACAAGTCAGATAACTCTTGCACAAATATAATGCAAATTATTGCCCATCTTTGACTTAGAACTTTGGTTTAAGTTTTTGCATGCAAGTACTATCAAGTCCATATTACACCAACCGCTCAATGTATTTGATTGAAACTTTACATATGGCTTTGTAGTCATGACATCAACTCAATTAATCAAGTTGGATAACTCTTGCCAGATTTGTTTTCAAATTAGGGTCCTTGTTGTACTTAGAAATCTTATAACTCAGCAGTCGCTGCATGTATTTGATTGAAACTTCATACAAGAAATTGCAGTTATAAAACCTACTCAAATTTGTCATTTTTTTTAAGTTAGATAACTCTTATATGCTTGGATTTGTCATGGGTCTCAATCAAATTTGTACTTCTGTGTCAAATATTTGAATATTCGAGCGCGCTGTCCCTCCGACAACTCTTGTTAATTTAGTAGTTACTATCTTATAATAATTATTGAATTGTAGCTTTGTTATTAAAAGCTATGCTCTGAAATAGATAATGTGTTTGTATATAAAGATAACCAATACAACCAATAAGCAATGTGTCCCTTCTGTACCTGTGTTTGTGTCCGAGAGTCACTCAATATGTTTATCAATGAATATGGTTATAGCACTGCATCATAACAATTAAACTATAAAAGAAAACTAAATACGACAGCCTAGATACACATAGGTATTTCAATTAGCCACACAGTTTGCCGCTGTTACAGCATGTATTAGCTTCTTTATATCGATAGGTAAATGCATAAAGGCGCATTTTTAAAGAGTTTAATGTTTATATAGCACTTTTAAGTCAAAACAATATTATATGGCTTTTTAAGCTATGACACAAGTAGGTACGTCGATTTCACTTTTCTTATACAATCTTGATGTTATAGGTGAATGTTAACCCTACCCATGTATGGATCCAAACACTTGAAGAGTAAGTTCATAGTGCAGTGGGTATGCTGCTGGCTGCTCTTATAGAGTTTACGAGCTCTATACCCTCCTTAAACTGATAGCCTCTAAAACATCAGTCTGTACTAGATCTTCTAAGAAATTCTAACCAGTAGCTACTTTTCTCAAAATAAATGTGTTTTTTTTTTCACAATAACTTACATATTATGACCTATCGAATTTGTGATACAAATTTACAAATACGCAGTAGTATAAGTATTTACATTTTGTCTCTTTCGTTATTTGCTTTGCCAAACGTTTTATTCCTCCATTTACATCTGATTATGGTTTTTTTCTGAATTGACTTCACGTTTGCTCATATTTCTATTACCGCAAATAGCACCTAACTCCGTACCGAGACATCTTATTTTGTAAAATGCTTTAGTTTATTTGGATGTATTTGGTTTATTGCGACTTATATTGCCAATGTTCAATATGTTATATACCTTGTGTTTCTTTAAATATGTTATTGTGACATGCTTGTTTAATATTAGATATGTTTAAACATATACAGGGACACCACTAACTTTTTGTGGGATTTGTTATGATCAGTTTCACACTTTCAATGATTTCATAGCATATTATATACACATTCGACAGAATTTCTTGTTGGTATGTAACTTTTTGAAAATTCTCAATTTTAACGAGTTTGGGACCGCTATCCCTTATGGAAATGCAATCCTTCCTATTGGAGCAATTCTTTTTAGGTATGACTAGATGATGCTTCAGATCTCAAATTGAAATATATTTGCACAATTGGATACAAAAAAAACATAGTATCCTTAGGAGAAAGTCGAAGTTTCCGTTCATGGCCCCTTTAAATAATTGACAAATTGCAATCTGTTACTAATATGAACAAACTTGATTAACAGGTTCTTAAGAAGAAAAAAATGAAAATGTAAGTATGTATTGAGATATTTAGTCAAACCGGTCAGTACCTCAAACTCTGTTAAAGGGGAAACAGTTTAGTGTTCAAGCCCTTTGTACAATGTAAACATCTCTTTACTTTGTTCATATTATCTATAGGTCTTTACATACAACATTTAATTTGTATAATATTATTAAATTAGTGTATTTTAAAATGTTAAAGCTTTTATGGGAGAACTACGATAGAGAGATAATGCAGATTTTAATTTGTTTCCGTTCAATACATTTTATATTATATTTTCTTAAGTTGCTAGTCTATAGTTTTCAATTTTATCGTAAATTATACATTCTAGGATCTCCTATGTATGTGGTATACTGCACTTCATAACATTCATTCATTATTTGAATTTGTTTACCTGCCTGAGTGCAAGTTCAATAACCTTATTCTGCTAGTACGTTTTTTTGTTCTATGTTTCAAAGGTATTCTTCAGAATCTATTAGATATTAATGATTTGAACCCGTGTTGTTATTATATCTGATTCCTCAGCATCATGGGCCACACTCAGGTTGCTCGAGATTGAATATGTCTAAAGCCAGCGCAAGGGGGTCTTGGTACGTAAGGTGTGTATAATCCTTCATGAACAATAGATTGAAAAAAACAACTTATTTTTGTTGTTTTCTGTGTTTTAAGTAAATTCTAATATATTAATATACGTACATGTACACCAGGATGTTCAAACTTATTCAACGGCCCTTGTTTGAAAGCATATTAAAGGGAATTTACTCGAGCAAGGTATTGCATGAACCCCAATCAGAGTTATCTATTTATTTGCCTTTAGAATAAAAGCCAATATGTTTTACACGGATTATATTACATTGTACTGATGAACTTAGATTTTCTTTTTTGCAATAGTTGTGTGCATTGGACTAGAATGGGGATAATGCGTTTTATTGTAGAAGCACAAGCAAATATGAAAGGTAATAGTATTCTATACAAATTGTACCACATAGTGCTTTCCTGTGTAATCAGTCTCAATATGTTGCGCAGTTGCAATCTATCAAGGGAATTTATAAGCATTTTTCAAACTTTTGAAATGGGCTAAAACGTATTCTTCCAACATATACTTACTGACAGCGTATTGTCAAAAATAAATCTAAATAAACATGGCAAAATGATAAATTAAAAGCGATTTCCTAACTTGGGCTACACATCAAGGTAAGACTAAAATAAAGTTCCCGCTTTATAAAAGTGCAACATATTTTGTGACGTTTTAAATGAGTCACGTGATTTAATTTTGATGTTATACACAGGAGCGGATCCAGAATATCAGTTTAGAGGGACGAAAAACAAAATCTGAACGGGCACACATGTTTTTCAGTAGATATATAATGAATTTTAATAAAAAAAGTAGCGTAGACAGAAACAGCAGTAACGTTAGTACCATGAACAGGACCAGTACTAACGGTTGTAGTATAGACAGAAACAGCAGTTACGTTAGTATCATGAACAGGACCAGTAGTAACGGTAGTAGTATAGACAGCAGTTACGTTAGTATCATGGACAGGACCAGTAGTAACGGTAGTAGTATAGACAGAAACAGCAGTAACGGTAGTAGTATAGACAGAAACAGCAGTTACGTTAGTATCATGGACAGTACCAGTAGTAACGGTAGTAGTATAGACAGCAGTTACGTTAGATTCATGGAAAGTACCAGTAGTAATGGTAGTAGTATAGACAGAAACAGCAATAACGGTAGTAGTATAGACAGAAACAGCACTCACGTTAGTATCATGGACAGAACAAGTAGTAACGGTAGTAGTATAGACAGCAGTTACGTTAGTATAATGGACAGGACCAGTAGTAACAGCAGTAGTATAGACAGAAACAGCAGTTACGTTAGTATCATGGACAGGACTAGTAGTGACGGTAGTAGTATGGACAGAAACAGCAGTTACGTAAGTATCACGGACAAGACCAGTAGTAACGGTAGTAGTATAGACAGATACAGCAGTTACGTTAGTATCATGGACAGGACCAGTAATAACGGTAGTAATATAAACATAAAGAGCAGTAACGTTAGTATCATGAACAGGACTAGTAGTAACGGTAGTAGTATACACAAAAACAGCAGTTACGTTAGTATCATGGAGACAGGTCCAGTAGTAATGATATTTTATAGACAGAAACAGCAGTAACGTAAATATCATTAACAGAAACAGCAGTAACGTTAGTATCATTGACAGATACAGTAGTAACGGTTATATCATGGACAGAAACAGCAATGACGGTACTACCTTGGACAGGAACAGTACTAATGGTAATTACATAAACAGAAACAGCAGTAATGTTAGTATCATGGACAGACACAGCAGTAACGGTAGCAACATTTCCAGAAACAGCATTACTTACCGGCATCATCATCAACAGACACATTAATAACAATATAACCAACCATGTAATATCGACCATTAACATTAGCATTATTAACAAAGCAGCAGTTTCATTTATAATCAATATTAGCTGACATATCAATTATATGTGTAACAGAAGTACCTTTGCATGTATAGTAACCTCTTCGGAATATTGAATAAAAAATAACATCTGATTCATACATTTAAATATTATAAATTGTTGCTGTATTTGACCATTACCTGTATCATCAGCATCAGATCTGCTACTCTAATTATATGGTGATACATTACTGTTTTTGCTAATGTTGTTGTTGCTGTTGCTAATGTTGATGATACTATAATTTATAATTTTTCATAGTATAGAAACGGTGTTTTTAGTTATTTTATATATTATAGTTATATAAGCCGGGTCCTGTAAGCTCAGGCGGAAGCGCCTCTGACTTCCTATCCAGGGGTCGTGAGTTCAAATTCTGTCTCGGTCACAGTCTTCGTGGTAATTGATATATGACATTGAGTCTCATTAGCATTTGTCTCTTCTCGCTGGGTCAAGTTTATTCAAACAAACTATTTATAAACGAGTAATATTACACACGGCGCTAAATCATCCAAAATGAACGTGTTTCTATAGTTGATACAGAATTTATACTACACGTTTAATAGAAAGATGTTCACAACAAAACCAGTATAACCCTCGATACTTAACCGTCTATAGTTAAGCATTTAAATACCACGCTAACGTGTAGTGGTTACATCCTGACTGTGTATAACAACCCGGTGTTCAAGGATATCGATTGTTACATATTTGTTAAGCTGCAGCATAACATTTCTTGTTTCTGCGCGTTGTAACGTACATGTAAACAGTATAATATGCACGTCATAGTCAGCTGATACTACGAAAGACGAATATTTAGTTCAAGGACACTTGATGGTGAAAAATGGCATACGGCTGCTCTGCTATTTATAGCCCGCGTGGTCGTCTGCATTTCTCAGGTTTAAGAACGTATTATTTCACTGGATAGTAATATAGATTATATATAATGTACCCTTGTATAGGTGTTTTATATTGAACACTATATGGTACCTGTATATAGCTTTTTATTTACTATTTGTTCTACTGAATTGTCAGCCTACTATTCCATATATACGTTCCATATTTTACCAGTACATATCAACAGTAGATATGCAGTGAAAAGAGTATTTCAAGGTCGGCAATTATAGAAATTGTTTCTTTGTTTCAGTGAAAGATCGACTTTTATTCTCACGAGTGGCTTTGTCTTTGTTTTATCCCACGCATAGCCTCTTTGTTTAACCCGCTGTGAGCCCCTATATTTAACACTGTTTGTGTAAATACTTGAAGAGAAATAGTACCATATTTTACTTTGATTGTTTTTGCAGATATTTTTAAAAAAATACATAAAACGATACTAGTGACATAATACATTTGTCAATTTCAATTAATTGACGTTCTCAAGCATTTGAATAACTAAAATACAATTTAATATTTAACAATAACCCCGTAGTAATATAGTGTTCCGGTATATCAATAAAGCTGTCCTTCTCGCATAAATTCCTACTGGTATTTACATTTTCCAACATTGTTATCGCTAACTTCTAGTTTGTTACCCAGTCACTTTCTCCTACGTTTGTTATAATAAGAATCGCCATGGTCCCGTTTAGGGTTATATCAATAATATAAATGTAGAAGTCATTGGTGTAGAATTAGGTAATACGAGTACAGTTCGTCTTATGTTGCCTTGTATTTTTCTGGAATCATTTCTAGCAAAGTAAATTTGGTATACAGCACTAGATAGGTAATCTACTGGAAATCTATTAACTGAATCACTGAATAAGACTTGCGAGCTGATCAATATACGAGTACCTTAGAGCCGTAGTTTAATTTTGTTCTGACTAGAAATCTGTAAAGTGTCAATACGAGTTTACAAAATGTACATTATCGTGTGTTTTTTTTTGCAACAATGTTCAATAAATTAAACGCGTTATAGCAATTTGTTTTAAACTACTTATAATGAGGATTACAAGTAAAGTTTTGGTTGAATATGAGAACTAAAACTTTTGTTTCCTCAACAACAGACATTGAAGATCCATTCCAGTTAGATGAAGATTATTTTGGTGATTATAAAGTTGACAAACGTAGTAAATACAGCTTGTTTTAGATTAAAAAAAAGTGAAACCGATTTCCTCGAAATAAATAAAAGCATTGTATTAGTTGCCTAAATAGTGGTGTTTCATATGTTTTAACTATAACAAAATATAACATAAAAGAGCAATTCAACCTTAGATTAATGCTCTTATGTAATATTACAAGTATGTATTTTTTTTTAAATTGATAAAGTGTACCAGACAGAATTTTGCTTTGTAATATATAAGAGGTTAATTATTGAACTTTAACAAATATTTCATCTAAAAAGTTTAAATAATTATACTAGGAAGATTTTTACTAAAACAAAAATTCACAGTTTTATATTTAATGTTAGTTTTTTTATACCAGTTATGTTACAGTAAAGACAATACGCCAGTACAAAATCGAATATGTTAATGTATTGATAATGTCTTTGGCAGATGTTTCAAAGCCACTTTAGTTTATTTGGTTAAATCATTTGCTGCAAATGGGCACTCGGTTTTTGGAAAGCGAGCGTAGCGATGCCTTTTATAGTTATCGTGTGTAGTACAATTTTGTTCTATAACCTTCGTTTGATTGTGGACCCTAGATTCCTCCGACAGATAAATAGTTCCAAAAGTTTAAATACGCAATTGCCGTAGCAGAGGACGTATTATACAATATTATAAAATATTCAAAATATTATTTCCTTTTACCAAACAGAGTAAAAACTGCGAAAAAGATGCGATTCTTAAAGCTTAAAATTTTCAACATGGAAATGCACACGACAAACCTATATCACTGCGCATAACAAAAGATAACACGCGCTCAACATTTCATTGATAATCCGAAATATCCGACTCTACCTGTTACTTCTGCTAATAGTAATTAGGTAAATAGTTAAAGTTAAAGACGCATCACCTATAAGTTCGATTGTTTCTGAATAAACTATTTAACACTGATTATCTAAATGCTATGATATAAATAAAGCTATTTTATAAACTTTTTATTCGGAAACACATGCACTTTTCTGCTTCTGTAAGATGCGAAGTGTGGTTGTGTTCAATTAAATCGCGTCCCACTCTAAATGTTACAACAACAACTATCCTAAATCCGATAATTCCCGAGCGAGTTGGCAAGAATAAATGCGCAGAGATTTTCGAATCTCCGGTAATCAGCTAGGTACGTTCCGAAACTATCCGGAATTGGTTTCACTAAAATCATTCACGAATACAGTTGTTTATAGACGACTTTCTAAAATACTTATTTGTAGAAAGTAACACGTTTTGTTGTAGAAAATCGGTGCGATTTATTCATGTTACACAGGTTTCTTTCAGGCTATGTACAGTTGGTTCATTTCGTAGACATAAAGTATATATATAGAGGCCTCTTTAAGCATCGTGCAGAGATGCTTATCTCTCCACTACTTAGTGTGTGTATTATCAATTTCGGTAATACCATTAGTTCCATAACGTACATATAACATGATCTTGCACGCACCTTGAAAATCATGACCGGAAGCCTCCTTTTGGTGGAAATGGTCAAGATAAAAACCGTGGTAAATTGTACCAAAGCGTTAACTTTTCGTTAACTGTCACCGATTAATGGTTTGTGTCAGTATCTCAAAAAATGAGAACGTTGTTCGTTATCGTATCAGATTTTTAGGACCTGAGAAAAATGGTTACCTTGCAAATTCATATTTGCTCGACGGGTGTTTCGGCGGACCGTTATCCTCTACTTTCATTCATGAAAATGCGTATAGAGGCAGAGTACCACCATTGAAAACAGGAAATGCTTCCGTGGGAGAATTTTTTGAACATTTTGAAAGCATTGTGAATTTATGGAGGAAATTATATGCTTGCAAATTTATATAGATTTGCTGAATCTGAAGTTCACTTTCACTTTGTAATCAGTGTGCACATAGAACAGAAAAAATGTCTTTTTGGGGTAGTTTTGGGTACAATAACATGTAAGTTTCACTTTTTTTTTTCATTTGGCTTTCTGTGTGAAACATTTTTAATTTACTATATAAGTAATATAAGTAAGAACACAAATATATGGTTGACTTATACTTAGATCTAAATTATATTTAGTATTTATGACATCATTCTATCTAAAATTGTATAATCAATCAAGAACAGATATATCTATCATCTATTCTGTCAGAAATGGCGTCATGAAATATAAGAAGAATGAATATTGATAATGTTTTTGGAGCATATTTTCCATGATAACCTTTTTCTGTAGTGATGCATATATTAGCAAAGATGATAATATTTTTTTTCTACATTTATTCGCAAGTTAGACATACTGACGAATTATTTATATGGCATACATGAATACAATCTTTGACACGTTTTTTTCAATTTCCCAAATCATATAATTAACGAATTTGCTCAAGTAGCGGATATTTAGAAGTGAGACAAAATTAAGTCTGTGTGAAAATTCGTTTGGAGCTTTAACATTCAATCGTCAAAATAAGGTAGGCTATGTAACAGTTTGTTATAAAAAAATTAAATCAAATTTTAGGGCAGATGTGTTATTATGTATTTAATGTATGCCCATGTTACTATGTGTATTTGATTGTGTTTAGCAACAAATTATTGCAATCCATGTCCGCCATTGTGCTCAAATAGCTTTATTTAATAACACATATAGTATCTGCTATGTAATATTGTCCAAAACATTTTGGTGTAATTGGTTTTGTATGCATTACGCTTCTTCTTTCTGAAAACGCGTAATCATAAGTGTGGAATGTGTAGCTTTAAAATATAATCAAATATTTTGACAAATCGCATAAACTAAGAGCATTACTTCCCATAGAATAACACATGACGTATGATCGCACATGTTCAATAATGCGGATACTTACAAGACATACAAACTAAAATCTGTGTGAAAATTGTTTGGAGTTTTAATATTCAATCGTCAAAATAAGGTAAGCCATGTTTGTTGTCATAGCTTTAAATTAAAATTTAGAACATAATTTGCTTCGATTACTTTAATATATTCCCTGGTTAATATGTGTACTTAAATGTGTTTAGTAAAAACCTTCTGCGATCAGTGTCAGCCATTGTAGTAATTATTAACACGCATGTAAACATATCATAAGACATAGATTTTGTATAAAAATACTATTTGAATATTAAATGTGAATATTGGAGTATTCATGTTTATTTTATTCACATTTTGTTTGATTCACATTTTGTTTTTTTAGATAGCTTAAATCATAATCAGAATAATATTGATACAAATATAAGTTGGTTGTTTTTAACATGATAAAGGTATTATTAACAATGTCCGCCATTGTGCTCAAATAGCTTTATTTGATAACACACATAATATATGCTATGTAATATTATCCAACACATGTTGTGTATGCAAAATATATTTAACAGTCCGTTTGAATTATGGAGTATTTGTGTTTGTTTTATTCACAATGCGTACGTATGATTAGATAGTTTAAATCACTAGATAGATCAAATCAGAACAATATTGAAATATATAACATGATAAAGGTATTGTTAACGGACTTAACTGGTGCGTGTTAGACATAAACAGTTTATATCACTTTATTTTAGGAAAGTATACCTCGATTATAACATTTAAGATTCAATGGGTACATAAACGACTATGCTTTTGTCTATTTCTTCTTAGATCAAGACATGTGTAAACATATGTGTATGTGGTGGTGCATGTGGTAGGTGTAGTTAAAATAGGAGTATTAGTTGTAGTAACAATGTTATTAGCAGAGGGAGTAATAGTACTGTGTCTTGAATGCACGCGGTGGCCTCCACTAATCGCGCTCTGAATCAGTTATATTGGTTATATGTAGTAGGCTATCCTCATCGTGTTGTATAGGTATTTTTAATAATAGCATTCATCAATTGTTGAGCTTCAGTAGACATAATCGTTTGCTATCTTAATATGGAAAAAAATACTGACACCGTACACCATATTGTTCTAATACATGTTTAGATTAGTATCATTATGCCAATATTTTATTTGTTTATGTTCAGTAATGTATTTTATGACAGATACAGGTGTGAAACTATTTCTCGTTTTAAATGTTTACCTTGTGTGATTGAGTTAAATCGTGTTAGGATACACTATTAAACGCAGATGAGATTGAAGTTCTAATGACAGTCTCGACACAAGTAATGAGATTATGAGAAATACCCTACACGTATGCAAGGAATACACTTTCTCGTTGTAATATTGTGATAATGTAGCCGACAACATACCTAAGCGTATCGATGTTTTGTACAATATAAATCAATGTCCTTAAACATGTCATACTTAAACATCATATATATATATATATATATATATATATATATATATATATATATATATATATATATATTTGTTAACATCTTTACAGCATTATCGGTAGATCTGAGAGAGACATTTCATCGAATACATTTAATGTTTTTACTCCTGTTTAAACACAAGATGGTATTAATGTCAATGTCAATATTAGAATTGAAATAGAGCTAGATTATTTAGATATCGTACTATAAACTAACTATTCCGAGAACGTAAATCTGCCACCGTCTTCTGTTGACCCGCCTGTTGTGTTTGGTCTTTATCGTTTTCTTTATTCATTCAATTACAACTTTTTTTTTATTTTATTGGCGTTTATTCTTGGTGTGAGTATTACATCGTTAAGTAGAGAATTCCAGCTTTCAACACGTTTTACATCTAAATAAACGTTTCTTTATGTTAATTTTGAGTGTGTTTTTAACATAAATACACTTTTCCCAGTGAATGCGACCCGGTTTAATAATTCATCGTTTGATGTTTTATTAAATCCGTGTAATATTTGCAAAACGTGTATTATATCACGTCTTATCTTTTTGTGTTCAAGAGAATGGCTGCCAATGTACCAAGTAGGAATATCAATGTATGTTAGATTATTTATGTCAGATAGGGTTGATGTTAATTTGTGATGTTATAGTTTTTAAAAAAATCATACGTGTTTACAAAATAACAGTACATGACAATAGAAACTTGGTCACGACCTATAATACAATTGAACAATTGGGTGTATTGTAATTTCGCTTAGGGATTCCGTTGTTATAGATGTACGTTAATGATTGAGTATAGTCATGAATATATGTGTCTGGCACTTTATTTTACGGAGAACATTTCTGAGTCTTATGAATAGTGATCTACTCTTTCACGACTTCAATTCCTTAACATCTTATCAATTTATAAATGTATTTTTCTAACTAAGACGAGCTATGGCTGTGAACTATGGAACACGTTTACATTTGCTTTCTTTAGATGTTACGTACTCATCTTTCTGTATATACATTGTATTCAAAGGTTGCCGTTCTGTGCCGATACTAATATGGTATTTGTCGTTCTTGGAATATCGTTCAATCAAAACCAATATTGACTACAAATAGAACAACTTTTTTTTGACCATATTTATTCAGAGCTCCGAATACATATTATGCGACAATTGCGTTTGCAAACCAACTTGTGAGTTCTTATGATTTTGATCATCATACAGTAGGTGGCATTCCTGGTTTACACAAACGTTTTACAAAATATGACTTGCAGTTTGGTATGGCCCAATAAATAAATAAAGTCCAATAATTCAATTAAAGGTTTTATAGATAAACATTTAATCATTTGAACATTAATTTTGATATGAGTATTGTAATATACAGCAAAAATGGGCACATTTGTTCTCTGCAAATCTATAATTGACTAGTTTTCTTGTTTGCGTTTGTTTCGTTTTAACAAAGAAAATGCAGCTGGGCGAGCTTATCTTGTCTGTAGATGTGTGTCTGGCTGTTCACACATAAATGTTTGTTTTAATGTTGTAGTTGTTTCTGTGGAAATTTATTTCCATTTTATATGGTGCTATATTATGTATCTTGTAATAGACGATTAAATGAGTATTATATAGATCCAGCTCACTACTCGCTTCCTATTTCACCACATGATAATATTGCACTAAATATATTAAGTTTGCAAGTATTTATTAAAGTGATAAATGACAATGATAAATAACAAATGACAAATGTTTTATTAAGCAATCTAGGCCTCCGGCCCATAATACATAATTACATTTATATCATCTATAGTGAAAAGTGAAACAGTGTTACATATATAAAATGTATATTAATAGATAGATAACAATTGATTTTCATTTGTTTACATGTTAAGTGATTGGAAAGATAAATTTATTTTATTAAATACTTCAAAACAAAATTTAAATAGTGTTTTTTTATTGTTTTTCAATTTCTCCAGATGCACAAAGTAAACAAATTATATCCATTCTTCCAGTTTCTGCATATAATTTGTGAGCTGCACATCTAAATTTTGCAAAAGCAATATTAAATATAGATGTATTGATAAAGTAAGATATTTTTCAACATGTAAAAGAGATTTAAAGTTTTCATAATGGATAGCTTTGTGTGACTGAGAAATATACGATCGTCAATCTTGTACAGCACAGTTAATAACACGTTCTTTGAACAATGCAAAAAAAACAAAACAATTTTTTATATTCATCATAATCTGAAATCCAGGCAAAACCAAAACTATATCTTAAAAGTAAAAATTTAGCATGTGTAGCCCAAGTCAGTCATTACCAACATCATCAAGTTGTTTTCTTAGCATAATATAACATTGTTTAGGGTTTCTATTATGATTCATGTCAGTAAGCCTAAAAGTATATTGTTAAACAAAAACCTACAGTGGTGATGATATCATTAAATCATCTGACAACGCTGCATTGTTTTCTGTGTGATAACACACATTGTCGGTAATATTTTGGGCGGTATCTATGTCTAACCGATTGTAATTTTACGTCACGTGCTGCAATGTAAATGAGCACATGTTTTATCCATATGCAATTTTGATATCGAAGGAAAACATTTGTATAATAGTCTGTGTGAACTTTTACATGGTTAAAATCGATGTAAACATGAATATTCTGAGCACATTTAACAATTTCACGAAATTTGGAACTTCATACACCTAACGAACCAGTATACGACTTAAGATCAATGCGCATACCAAACGTATCCGTCTTCAACATAAGAGCAAATCATATACCTAATGGATCAGTCAACAACTAAAGATCAATGCGTATAATTAACGGACGTGTCTACAACACAAGAGCAAATCATATACCTAATGGATCAGTCAACAACTAAAGATCAATGCGTATAACTAACGGACGTGTCTACAACATAAGAGCAAAGCATATACCTAATGGATCAGTCAACAACTAAAGATCAATGCGTATAACTAACGGACGTGTCTACAACATAAGAGTAAAACATATATCTAATAGATCAGTCAACGACTAAAGATCAATGCGTATAGCTAACGGACTATTCTACAACTTAAGATCAAGTCATATATCTAATTGATCCGTCTACATATAGAGACCAATACATATGCCTAACGAATCAGTATACAACTGAGGGGTCCTTCGCGGTCGAGTGGTCTAAGTCGCCGTCTCAAGATCATTAACCTCTCACCGCTAAGATCGTAGGTTCGATTCCCGCTCGCTCAAAATACTTTGTGAGAAAGTTTCCAGTTACTTGCGGAAGTACGGTGGTTCCAATCAGTCTGACTCTGTCTGAGTTCTTCCTCCACCAGTTAAACTGGAAATGCCATATATAACTTGACATATGGCATTAAACCCCTATTCAAAAAAAGTATACAACTGAAGAGCAATGCATTTACCTAACCGATCAGTCTTAAACTTTAATCAAAGGGTATATTTAATGGATCTGTTTACACCTAAGGGACCAGTATACATCTGAAGGCAAATGTATGTACCTAACGGATTAGTCTACAACTTAAGATAAATCGATAAACCTGATGGATCCATCTACAAGTCACGATCAATGCGCAATCCTAACGGATTAGTCTACAACTTAAGATAAATTTATAAAACTGACGGATCCATCTACAAGTCAGGATCAATGCGCAATCCTAACGGGTTAGTCTACAACTTAAGATAAATGCATATACCTAATGAATTTGTCTACAACTTAAGATAAATGTATATACCTAATGAATATGTCTACAACTTAAGATAAATGCATATACATATCAGACCACTCTAAATTCTAAGACCAATATATTTACGTTAATTATCAGTCTACAATTGAAATAAATGCATAAATTATATTTTGCAGACTAGTCTAGTCCGCGTTGAAGTGATACAATAACGATTTCGTATGAACAATCACGTGGTACAAATGCTCGGAGCTCGTTTAAATAGCTATTTTAGGTGTTTAATAAAAGCTCTTTACACATAGTTATATAAGCTTTACTAATTATACAGCAAAAAAAAAAACCGGTCCTTTTACATCTCATTTGAAATAGTCTGAGTTTGATATATCACACGTTTGAGAGCATATACAGCGTGTTTAAACCTTTAAATATCATAACTGTATAGCTAAAACGTTATACCTCATACATACATTTCACATAAGAAGTGACATTACGAGATGGGATCGAACATGATACTGATAGACAAGCGAGGGGTTTGATACTGGAACTAAGGCGCTTCCAATCTTCTCCTCAAGAACTGATGAGCCTAATTCATTCATATTTGGTATGAATGATCCCTATGAGTTTGAGTTTCAATTTTGTTGAAATGATTGACTGGGCTTGAAATTTCTTATAAAAGCTGTTCATCCTCCTTTTCCATCATTTTTTTATTGAATGCTTAAAATCAAAAAATATTAAGGTAAGTTTTTTAAATCTTACTCGTCCTGACGAAATATTCACTTGTCATGGCGAGCAAACGAGTGAAATTTTCCAGCACTGATGGTGTTAGGATATATTTTGGCCCAGAAAGGGGACTTCTATGGGAACATAGTAATTACTCTTTTTAATATTATTTTTAGGAATTATTTTAATCATCTTGAGATCTGGGGTATTGTTTAGTCATAAAGGTCAAGACTGGGTTCTTAAAGGGGGATTTAATATCCATAAGGGACCAAAACAGGGATAATTTGTGAATTTTCAAAAATTTTCTTCTCAAAAATCGAAAACAAAATTTGTGTACATTTGGTGTAAATGATCTCTATGAATAGGGGTTCCAAATTTGCTCAAATCAAGACCTGAGCTAAGTTCCATTGGGTACCAGTAAGGGAATTTTGCTTTTTACAAAGGAATACTATAGGCAAACAGGAAATTATGTTTTTCTCGTTTATTTTAAGTATAATTTCAAACATCTTGATCATTGATGTCTGGGGCATTGGTTAGTCATCACAGTTAATACTGGGCCCTTTATAGGGAATTTTAATATATGTAAGGGTCAGAAGGGACCCAATAAGGGAATAAATATGAATTCTAAAGAATGTTTTTCTCAAGAAAATATCAGCCAATTTGTTCATATTTGGTATAAATGGTCCCTAGAGCTCTTCATGCAACAAAACTAAATTACACAATAATACATTTTGGAAATCATGATGTACGAACACCTTAAAATAGCAGTAAAGAGTTTCATTTTAATATATTGATGTTTATAAATGTAACATTAATGTTTATAAATGTAACATGTGCATGCTGCAGTTTGAGTGGAAACTGGCATTTTTATGTACCTGATTTGCAACCACTTTTGGGTTGCGTTTAGTTCCATTGACTTATGGCAGTATTATTGTCCTATAGTTATTTAAACATTTCAAATTTATATTATCGTAGCAGCCAGTGTTACGAGATTAAATTCATAATAAGTGTGCAATGCTGTAATATAGTTTCAAAATGCATCCTTATAGTACAATTAAGTACATCTGTCTTTAAGATGGAAGATGTTGGTTCATTTCCAACTAAGGATATCTACTGGAGGCTTCTTACTAAGCAATGCAAATCTGTTATGAATTAGTACAAATGTTTTTGATCAGTAAGTTCGGGCGTTTTTATTTCAGAAATGAGAACAATTTGGAGTTTTCATGACAGTTGATAAAAACACCAGGCTAGTTCAATGTCTGTGAAGTATGTATTATACAACAATATCATATTATAGTTCTGGTTGACATAATTAATTGTTTTGTACAATGGTTGAAAGTGTTGAGGTCTTCACCAGGAATTGTAGCTGAATCTCTTTTCATGTAGAAAAGTGTGCTACATAACACTATAAATATGTACTCAACACCAGCAACAATATGTATATATGTATGTTAATCATTAGTTATTATTTTACCTGAATATATACAGAAACGGCCCAAACTGTTAAATGAATGCAAGAGAAAAATATTGTAATGTACATGTATTTCATTCATGGCATTTGATCTGCGCAAAAAAAAAAAAGAAAAAAAATCCCACTTAAATCAACGGTGACAGACGAATGGAAATTAGAGGATATGTTTTATATCAATCATCAAAGAGACTGTTGTGGGAAGATTGCTTTCAACAATGTTTCAGACTATTATGAGCCACACTACAGTATCATGCCAGACACATACACATGGTATGATACTCCACCCAGTCACAATATAGGCAATATTATACCAACACCTGGACGACCAGACCTAGAACTATACCCTAAATGCTGAGTGCCAAGCGAGAAAGTAACATTTTGATCCCCGAAATGGGATCAAACTGACAACCTTACGCATGCGAGGCTGACGCTTTTCCTCCCGACGGACTTGTCCATCACCATCACAATATTTGGAGTAGATCAAGATTGTCAAATGACACAGGAGGATCGGATCAAATGGGTGATTTAGTGCTTATTTGATCATATGGTTTAAATAGAAGGGTAACCCATTAACAGGGTGTGAATATTGATGAAATTGATCATATCACTCTTAGTATGAAATTTACATTGTGAAATCCAGACCATCAATGTGTAACGTGTAATGCAATATTTAACTTTAATAAAACAATAAATGAATTGGAATTAACTAAAAGCTGTCATAATGAATGATATAAACAACAGTAACGGTAGTGTCAAGGACAGAAATAGTAGAAACGGTAGTGTCATAGACAGAAACACCAGTAACGGTAGTGTCAAGAAAAGAAACAGCAGTAACGGTAGTGTCAATGACAGAAACAGCAGTAACGGTAGTGTCATGGACAGAACCAGCGGTAACGGTAGTGTCAATGACAGAAACAGCAGTAACGGTAGTGTCATGGACAGAAAAAGCAGTAACGGTAGTGTTATGGACAGAAACAGCAGTAATGGTAGTGTCAAGGACAGAAATAGCAATAACGGTAGTTTCATAGACAGAAACACCAGTAACAGTGGTGTCAAAGACAGAAATAGCAGTTACGGTGGTGTCAAGGACAGAAACAGCAGTAACAGTGGTGTCAAGGACAGAAACAGCAGTAACGGTAGTGTGAAGGACAGAAACAGCAGTAACAGTGGTGTCAAGGACAGAAACAGCAGTAACGGTAGTGTGAAGGACAGAAACAGCAGTAACGGTGGTGTCAAGGACAGAAATAGCAGTAACAGTGGTGTCAAGGACAGAAACAGCAGTAACGGTGGTGTCAAGGACAGAAACAGCAGTAACAGTGGTGTCAAGGACAGAAACAGCAGTAACGGTAGTGTCAAGGACAGAAACAGCAGTAACGGTAGTGTCAAGGACAGAAACAGCAATAACAGTGGTGGCAAGGACAGAAACAGCTGTTACAGTAGTGTGAAGGACAGAAACAGCAGTAACGGTAGTGTCAAGGATAGAAACAGCAATAACGGTGGTGTCAAGGACATAAACGGCAGTAACGGTAGCGTGAAGGACAGAAACAGCAGAAATGGAAGTGTCATGGACTGAAACAGCAGTAATTGTAACAACATGGCCAGAAACCGCGGTACTTAACGACATCATCATCATCATAATGTCAACATAAACAATGTAACATTAACTATTAACAGTAGCATCATTAAGAAAATAGCAGCAAATTCAATCTAAATTAGCAGAAGTATCAATTGTATAATATGTAACAGAAGTAATACTGCAAGTTTAGTAACCTCTACAAAATATGAAATAATATAAAACACATCTGATTCATACATTTAGCCTCTTTAACTGTAAAAATAGTATCTTATATAGTTTCAGTATTTGGCCAGTATATTGCGATGCATTACTGCAATTACTAAATTAAATGTTGTTCTTGCTGTTGCTAATGTTAAAGATACTATTATTAATAAATATTTAATAGTATAGAAGAAGTGTCACTAGTTATGTATTATATATTATAGCCATACAAGCCGGGTCTTGTTAGCTTAGTTGGAGCGCCTCTGACTACCTATCCAGTGGTCGTGAGATTTTTCTCGGCCACAGTCCCCTTAATGATTGATAAACGACATTGAGTTTCTTATCATTTGCCTCTTCCCGCTGGTTCAAGTGGGGACATTACAAGATTGTGTGCACACTAAACAGGAAAAAATGCTTGGATGACACATGATCCCTACATTTTTCATCATATTTGGTTAGTGCAGACGTTGATAAACACAAAAATGTAAGTTTCACTTCTTTCATTTGAATTTCTTTGTGAATGATAAGCATGCCCATTTTATTTTTAATTAACTATAGAATTAAGAACATAAATCAATTGTTGGCTTACACCTTGATCTCGTTATATTTAATATGTATGACATTAATTACCTAAAACATCAATCAATCAAGAAACATATTTATATCTAGCATCTATTCTGTCAGGTCAGAAATGACGATAGGAGATGAAAGAAGAATGAATACTGATGATGTTTTTTGAGCATATTTTCCATGATAACTTTTTTTCTGTCGTGATGCATATATTAGCGATGATGATAATAATTTTAGAAATTCTGCAAAAGATGCATTTATTCGCAAGGTAGACATGCTGACGGATATTTTATATGCCATTCGGGTACACAATCCTTGACACGCTTTTCAATTTCCCAAAATCATATAATTAATGAATTTGGTCAAGTAGTGAGCCTTCCTTTAGGTCGTTTAAGCCTTTGATATAACCCTGACACCGGACACATCCGGAGAATCACCAATATTCATATCAAATCAGATAAACTTGTTGTGCAGCTTAATGGAACCATGAAATTCACAAGATTACTAGGATTAATTAAATATTGCAGCTGTTACGTCATTTTACCAGCTTTACGCTTCTACTTTCTTTCTGAAGGGGCGTCATCTTTAAAATTGAAATATGTAGCTTTAAATTAAATTTAGATGTTTTAACCAATCTCATACACTGACACGTGACTTCGGATCGCCAATTTCCTTTAATGCAAATATTTATAAATAAGACAAAATTTAACTTGAGTGAAAATTCGTTTGTAGTTTTAACAGTTAATTGTTGAAATAAGTAATAGTTACAGCTGAAGTAGTAGCAGTAGTAGCAGCTGAAGTAGTAGTCGCAGCAGCAGAAGTAGCAGAAGCAGCAATAGAAGATGTAACAGTAAATGTAGCTGTAACCGTAGTAATAGAAGTTTTAAATGCAGTAGCAGTCACTGTTAACTCTGTTGACAGAAACAGCATTAGCTGTAGTATCATTGACAAAAACAGCAGTAATGGTAGTGCCATCGACAGACACAGCAGTAACGGTAGTAACATGGCCAGAAACAGCGGTACTTAACGACATCATCATCAACAGACACATAGATAATGATATAATCAACAATATAACATTAACCATTAACAGTAACATCATTAACAAAACAGCACCAGTATCAGTTATAATCAAATGTATTTGGACATTACATGGAACATAAGCATCTCTTACACTAATTATATGGTGATGACTTACTGTTATCGCTTATGTTGTTGCTGTTACTGATGTTAATGCAACAACTATTTATGAATATTAACTATAAAAACAGTGTAACTAGTTATATAGTATAAATTATATTATAGTTATATAAAACGGGTCTTGTTATCTCAGTCGCTAGCACCACTGACTGCCTATCCAGGGATCATGGGTTCAAATTCTCTCTCGGCCACAGTGTCAATGATGTAGACATTGAGTTTCACTATAATTTGTCTCTTCTAGCTGATTCAAGTTAGAAAATTACCTAAGTGTGTGCTCGAGTACTGGTTAACCTACCTGGATCCCAGGAAAGGGTGGTTAGGTTACTGTTTGTCTGTTAGTCCTCGGTGGCATCAACGTGTCACTTAGTATTCAAACAAACTAGTAATATATACACGAAGTATATTACACACGACGTAAAACTTCCAACAGCATGGTATCATAGTTAATGCAGAATAAATACTACACATTTAATAGAAAGATATTCACAATAAAACAGGTATAATCGACGGTAATATACCGTGTATAGTTAGGCATTACGATATCATGCTACCGTAAAGTGGTTACCACCTGGGTGTGTATAATAAACCCGTTGATTGATATAATACCAGTAGATGTTACCAATAGACATGCATATAAATATGCATTTTAAGGTAGGCAGCTTATGGAGGATATTTGTTTGTTTCAGCGAAAGATCGACTTTTATTTCATCAAGTGAAGAAGTTTTATTCTCACGAGTGGATTATAATTTAAAATTTATTTTAGTGTTTTATTCCACACATAGCCTCTTCATTTACCCCGCTTGGAGCCCCTATGCATACCACAGTTTGCGTAATGGAATGAAGAAAAATAATACCATATTTTCGTTTGATTGTTTTGCAAATTATTTTGTAAAACTACATAAAAAAGAATACGAGTCACGTATTCAATTTATTCAAATTTTTAAGTATTTGAATAACTAAAATACATTTTAATATTGAACAATAACAGTGTAGTAATACAGTATTCTGGTAATAAGTCATTTTCAATCCGCAATTGTTTATTGTTTTTTTTTTCATTTAAGTTTTTTTTATTCGTTCATCCAACATATACATTGATACATATACATTTAAATCATAGTCAACAGTTATTTACCGTATGATATAGGTGTAACAATGTTATTATTTCATGGTCTAACACTTTATCATTTGAATTATTCATGAATATTAATTCCATATTGTAGATTTCATAAAACGTTTTAAAACATACATGTTTATTGCATAATACAGTTGTTAAATGAAAAAAAAAGTCATATAGAGGAAGTAAAGGTCGGTAGAGTAGAAAGGATAGAGAGACTGATAGATAGAAGGAACTGAGTACCAGCAGGTGATTTGAAAAGGATAAAGATAGGTGAACAATGTATACTTATTTATACTTTAATATACTTACGAAACCCCCCTCCCTAAACAAAAACAACAAACAAACATATTCGGTGCTATAAATGAATTTATAAACTTATTGAATTTGCTGAAAGTTTTGCCATTTTATATCATGGATTTCTAATTTGTCTCTTTTAAGTGCTAATTGTCTTTCAATTTCTATTCGCTTGTACAAATAACTCTTATAACACGTGAAGTTTGGAATGGTTTTTAAGCATTTATTCTTAAAAATAAAATATCTGGCACTTAAAATAATAAAGTTTTTTACAGCATTTTTATGAGAGAATCTGTTAAACCGAAAGATATTGATTGTAGATTAAAATCTATGAAAATATTTAAAACATTAAGGAAAGTCTGAAGTTCTCTCCAGAATTGTTGTATGTGATTGCATTCCCAGAACGTATGAGATACTGTGTCTATATTCATATTACAAAAGTCACATAGATTCGAGTTAGCAAGTTTGCATTTATATAAAAATATGTTAGTCGGTACAACACGCATTATATATTTGTATTGGAATTCTCTCAGTTTCGTGTCTATTGTTGATTTGATTGACAGAAGGTAAATATTTTTCCATTTTAATTGTGTATCATCAAAAAATAATTCCCACTTTTGTTGTTGAGTTGGAATACTAATATCCTTTTTTAATTGATAATCATATAAAAATTTATTTGCATGTTGTGAATTTTGAAGCATACCTAACAATGTTTCATTCCGTAGTTCATTTATGTTTTCGGTTTTCAGTTTCAACTTCCATTCTTTTGGTATACTTGAAACAATAGACATGTATAGAAGAAAATCATTTTCAGGGATTTCATAAATATCAGTTATTTCTTTAAAGGTTAATAGATATTTCTTTCTGTAATCAAATATTTGCTCAATGTACTGTATACCCCTATCATACCATATCTTATTAAAAAATGTATTATTTCCAGCTTTTATTTTAGAGTTATTCCAAAATATTTCTTTTCCGACATGATTTATTTCAGATGTTTTGTTTATTTCTTCCCATGATAAAAGTATATCTTGAAGAAAGCCTACCTTTGGAAACAAAGATTTAATATCTGATTTACATAATGAGCTTTCAAAAAGTAATTTCCCCCCATATTGGTTAATGTTATCTGAATAGAAGAGTTTCCATTTACCATGGTTTTGTTGATCTAATAGTCTTTTGATCCAGCTACATTTCAATGAGTGTAGGAATTTATTTATATCTGACATTTTAAGTCCACCGTTTTCATATCCTTGAATTATATTTTTCCTTTTTATTTTATCTGTTTTTTTATCCCATAAAAATTCAAACATAAGGTCATTTATTCTTTTTATATGTTCTGCTGATGGATTTGGTAAAACGGTAAGGGGATGTATTAATTTTGGGAATGCAAATGATTTTATGACAGTAATTTTACCTAACAGTGTAAGTTTTCTATGTTGCCATTGTTTTAAACAGTTACAAAATGCGTCAATTTTTGGTATTAAATTTGCCGTAATATTATTTGACTTATTATTATTATTATTATTATTATGAAAAACCATTCCTAAAGTATTTCCCTTATCAGAGCACCATTTAAAAGGTTTTTTAGGACACTAAATTATTTTTTTTTGTTTTAGCTGCCCTGCTCTTAATACAGTACATTTTGATGTGTTTAGTTTGAGACCTGAGATAAAGCTAAAATTATCTAAGACATCAATTAAAGTGGAAAAAGATTTTCTTGAACCGTCTGTGATGAATGTTGCGTCTTCTGCAAATAGTGTTTTTTTTAATTCTATTCCTTTAAACTTTATTCCTTTTATATCCTTGTTATTTAATATTTCGTAAGATAAAAGTTCAATGCATATGATGAATAGATAGGGTGACAATGGGCATCCTTGTCTTACTCCTCGTTGTATAGGGAAAAATTCAGATAAATGTCCATTATTTATTATGCAGCTTTTCGAATCAGTATAAAAAAGCTTAACCCAACTTATGAGTGAATTTCCAAAGTTAAAATGTTCAAGGCAGTTGATCATAAAACTGTGGTCTATACTATCGAAGGCTTTTTCAAAGTCAGAAAAAAATAAAATAGATGGAAGGTCAAGGTCATCAATGTAATCTAAAATTTCGAAAAGTGATCTGATATTTTCACCAATATATCTCCCTTTGATAAAACCTGTTTGTTCATTACTAATAATGGACGTAAGAACTTTTTTAAGTCTGTTGGCAATGGTTTTAGATGCTTTTTTGTAATCTTCATTAAGAAGACTTATTGGGCGCCAGTTTTCTAGAATCGATGTGTCTTTTCCGTTTTTTGGAATAAGAGTAATAATACCTTGTTTTTGCAATTTTGTTAAATGTCCGTTTCGATAAGAATAAGTTAGTGAATTAATTAGATATGTTTTAATGCTATTCCAAAATATTTTGTAAAATTCAATTGATATACCATCAGAACCTGGACTTTTACTATTTTTCATTTGTTTAAGTGCTAAACCACATTCGTATTCACCTATGGCTCCTTCACATGTATTTTTATCATCTTCATTCAGAACATCCATTGAATTATTAAAAAAATCGTAATGTGAATTTTTACATTCTTTTTTCTTATATAATTTACCATAAAATGTTTCTTGTGCATGTAGTATTTCTTTTATATTGGTTATTGTATTGCCATTGATATTTAGTTTTGAAATTATTTTTTTATCTGACTTCTTCTTTTCAAGATTTGAAATAACTTACTGTTCTTTTTATGACTTTCTACGTATTGGACTTTTGATCACATTATTATTCCATTTAATCTTTTGTCAAGTATAATATTAAGTTCTTTTTTTATTTCGTCCATTTCTGCTGTTCTTATTTCAATTTGTTCTAAATTTGATAGTGCTTGTAATTCTATTTCTATTTTATGAATTTCTGACTTAAGTTGTTGTTCTTGTTCTTGATATATTTTTTTCTATGTGAGGCATATCTAATTGTTTCATTTCTAATAGCACCTTTGATAACTTCCCATAAGATATTTGGATTTGCGTCTTTATTAATATAAGCTGTTTTGGAGATAGATTTTTTTATTAATTCTTGGTATTCTTTTTGAAGTAAAAGACTGTTGTTAAGTTTAAAATAACCAGATCCTTTAGGTTGTTTATTAAATTCTATATTTAAATTAACGATGGAATGATATGATTTATAACCAGGTTTAATTTCACATGAACTTGTTGAATTTAAAATACTATTTGAAATTAAGAAATAATCTAGCCTGCAAAATATTGGTGGTTTATTATTAGAATGCAAGTAAATTGTTTTTTTTCTTGGTGGTAGGTTCTCCAGATATCTAGTAAGTCACATGTTTCTAATATTGTGTTAATTTTTTACGACATAATTTATGCGTCACTTGTTTACCGTTTTTTTTGGTCGATATCTATATTTAAAATGCTGTTAAAATCTCCCCCGATAATAAAACGTTGGTCCTCATTTTGTAAAAGGTAGTTTTCTAACAAATTAAAATATGAAATGTCATCTACGTTGGGTCCATATATATTCATAATTGTTATTTCTTTACCATCAATATTTAGTTCAATAGCTTGCATGCGACCTCATTTTACCTCTGTGTATTTGATCACATCACAGCTGAACAATGGATTTATTAAAATACAGACACTTTTACTATTTGAACTTGTACCACTGAAAAAAGCCCTACCTCCCCAGTCATTTTCCCATTTAATTGTATAAGGTATGGTTGAATGTGTTTCTTGCAGCAGGCAGATTGAATATGATAAACCGCGTACATTAAAAGTACATATCTTTATATTCATTAAAAATTAGTAGTTGTAAGAATGTATGATGCACCAGATAGAGATAGTAGAATAGAAGAATTCTTAGAGAATTATAGGAAGAGAGAAAAGAAACATGTAACGTCAACGTAAACATAATGTTTTGGTGAAGAAAACGGCTGGACTTATTATTTTAAAATTTTATATTTTCCGCCGAGTATAAGCAGTAAAGAGTGAATCACAAGCTTGCATTATTTGGATAAAAAAAAAGCAGTCATCACATGCTGAGGTATGTGGAATATACACCCATATGTACATTCACGTGCATACATATACATACCCATACCCAGGTACATGAATACATATACACATATACATATATATATATATATATATATATATATATATATACATAAACACATATACATACGCATACGCATATACATACATATAAACACTTATGAAAATATTTTACTAGAATAAAACTTTATAAAATTATAAGAGGGTAATATTTTCTTCAATATAAAAATCTCAAAATAATTAGTCCTTTCTGCCCAGACAAAATAAAATCCAGATTACAAGATGTATCGTATTTGCACATTTTTGCCTGTCCGATTAGTTAAAATTTCTATGTCGTTTTTTAAGCAATTGTACAAGCAGAAACGAGTTTACTTTATAAACTATACACTATACATTACAGATAATAACACATCATTTCAACTATAAATAACACTGTGAAAAGTAACATTCCAATTATCATCTTTTCAATATGACCACTTATATATACTGTATTTTTTCTTGTAGTTTACATCATCAAAATATAAACAGTAGATTTCACTCCAAAGTGTGTGCCTTTTATGTTACACATAAAAAAATTACTAGATTCTTATTGTCTATTTAAGACCTATGGTAATTGCCCGTTTTACTTGTCCGATTAACTAGATGTACATGTGTAGTTTTAAAGTTATAATACAATCAGAAACAACGGTTTTACAGTATCCTCATATCTGTGATATTTCAGCTAATTTGGAAAATTACTTTATATAATACATAACAAATCATAATATATATTCAAATATAAACCACTATGAAAAGTATAAAATTCTTTTAAATATGACCACCAACATATATTCATACTGCTTTTTTTTCTTGCAGATTACCATCATCATAACATAAACGGTAGATTACACTTTTATAGAGAGAAAGCAAAAACAAAATATTTGATTCACACGTTGCTTCTAACCTAATATGTTAAATACAGATTTTCTTCTAGTTTGTTTTTTTTATTCGAGATCATATAACTTCATAACCACAAAAACAAAGTTGTGCTACACTTGATAAAGATTGTACATTCACAGCTCTACGTTTATGAATAATACATACATAGTGTCTTTAGGTTTTTATTGTAACCTCAGAACATGTCGAATTTTAGAGTTTTCATGAAGTATTAGCTGAATTTATACATCTATATCTACAGGTATTTAAAATGTAATGTATTTATGGTGATATCCCATATACTCTATCCACGTGATTACGCACTTGCGCGAGCCGTGTCTCGCCAAAAAAGTCACATGTGCACGGACAGCTACACATGAATAATCATATACTGACATGTAACTATTTACTTACAATCTGGCCACTTACGGTCCTATATGATAGTTAAATAATATTTAAACTTCGAGCATACAGTCAATAATGATAAGTAGAAAATAAATTTGCACAGTCTTTTAGATGTTTTACAGTTCATTATCCGGGTGATTGATCATTGTATAAGTCTCATATAAAAGGTTAAGGTACGGTTATGCTTTACTGAAACTGCAAATATATTTGTTTATTTGTTTGTTCTAGTTCCTTGGGGCCACGGTAAGTCAATCCATTTCTGATAGTCTTTTTACCGCAGTTCATGGATATTCCCTAGCCTGTTTTTGTAGTACAGTCTGCCATATTTGGACCATGCAAACTCAATTTCGTCTTCCAGTTTCTTTCTAAGGCAGGATAGAACAAGTTGACTCATTCTCGTCAAGTCTTCGTTAATGAAGATTCCAGTGTTTTTCAGTGCCCGTCTCCCTGTTATCACCGTGTCTCGGGTCATTCTGGAAACAAATTTCACTATAATTTGTCGAGGGCGGCCATTAACTGTTTTCTTCCCTAATCTGTGAGCTGTATCTATATCATATCTTCTTAAACTTAGGTTCGGAATTTGTCCGTTGAGGCTTTCTGAAACGTGTCGAGCTGTTTCTTCTGCAGTTTCGTCTCCCTGTTCGGTAATGCCACTTACTCTGATGTTATTCCGTCTCCCATATTGTTCTATGTTATTCAGCTCTTCTTTTACTGCTTCTTGTGCCTTTTCCATTTCTTTTATTTTTTGGTCATTTTCTGATTTATGTAAGTTGACCTCTGTTTCAAGTTCTACTATTGTCTGTTTAAGCTTGCTATTTTCTTCCTCTTTTTCGAAAAGCTTTCCCTCTAAAAAGTCTATTCTGTGATAAACCGAATTTAATAATTCATCTTTCATTTCTTGAAAAGTTTCTTTAATAATTCTCTTTAACGAACCATCATCTTTTGTAACAACATTGCTTAATTTTTTGTTGATTTCCGCCAACTGTTGAGATAAACTCGTGTCACATATTGTTTTATCTTCTGTTTTTTTCTTGTCCGTGTTTTCATTTATTTTACTCATGGCTGATTTCACTTTTCTTTTCTTCTTTCTTTTTCCGTCTCTCTTTATATTATCTGTGCTATTGTCTAGTTCACTAATACTGCTCTTCTCGTTTCTTTTTCTCTTTTTGTCGGTCTCAGTTTCAATATCCGATAGATCTATATCTTTTATAATTTCCTTCGAGCATTATATTCTTTTAACTAATTCAGCATGAATGGTTTCCTGCTCCGTTTTGCTGTAATGGTACTAACACTTTGTCGCTTTTTCATTAAGCATTAGTGCTATAATGAATTAACTCGATGCAACTCTTTATATATATAGTTCATTGTACCAATGTCCTTTGCCCATGTCGTCGGAACAATATTACATAGTGGAAATAAATTTATTTTTTTTTCAAAGTTTCGGTTCGTTTAGGTTCAGCAAAATTATGAATATGTATTTACCGTATCATCGTATCCTCATAATTTTATCCAAAAATCCAATAAAACTCACATTGTCATTATAATTCTAAAGTTTGTTAGTTAAATAACGGAAGTTTATTACGGAAGAATATGAGAAAGATATTATAAAGCGTGTTATTGGATTTAAAGGATCCCAGAATGATCGAATCAATGTTTATTGTTTGCGTGAACAGCCTATTTAATGAGCACGAATAAATTGATAAAATAGGAATATTTACTGGATTTAAACGATTTTATTTGTATATTTAATTCACTGTCAGGTAAGTACTTTATTCTCTTATAGATGCAAACAATTTGGGGATCGTCTATTCATCATCGGGCGACGTGACGGGCTGTGAGAGTGTGACATGTGGTTTGTCAGTTGTGACAGATTTTGGTTTTCCTTTCTATTACTAAAGTGGAAGCTGACATTCCCATGGAAGTGACTGTTGACAAAAAGTACGGTGACATTTTCTGATTGTGCATTTGTTTCTTGTATGTTTGTTGTTGTGCACCTGGGTGGGGTATTTTAAGAGTTTTGGTGTTTTTATGTTGGACAATATGTCGGAAATAGTTTTACTCTGGTCATTGTTGTTTTTCTTATCATTGTTAGATAAATTTATATTTTTGTAAATCTGTACAATTTAATAAGGAGGTACTCCCTCATCACTTAATTTCTGGTCAAGCTTTGTTCTTGCACTGAAAAATAATGTTAACAGAATATCAAATTTAATCGGACAAATAATGTGATTATAATATCAAAATTAATCTGGTGAAACATTCTATTCAACAACATGCATCATTTTGAGACGGGCATCCGTATCTGTTCCCATGAGGAAAGATGGGAAGGTACACAAACGAAGCTAGATGCAAGAAAAGTGCACGCAGGATAATGGAAATAGTTACATGTTTATCATGGGATAACAGATTGGAAATACAACTGGAAAGAGCGTTACCAAAGTGGGTCTTTTGTCTACTAATTTTGAAGATTGCTGTTTCTGAATATTTTAAATCATTTACAGCAACTTTGAAGTTGTATATAATTACCAAATTTCGGCGAATTAACGTCACGCTTTATTGGAAACATGAATGTATTTATCGTAAACAATAATGCACCATACAAGCCAACAATTTAACTGCTACTTGTTTTGCAATGTGGAGTAGTTTCATTTAGTTTACCTATAAGATGTAATCCGAGGGTCAATAATGCTCGAACTCACTTTTATTTATCCCCATTGCTAATGTTGTTTGTACCACCAACGGTGACTTTTACTGCCAGGAGTGAGAAAAAATATGCTGTCTTCTGTTGTTATGCTGTCCGGACGTTCTTTTTGCACAAGCTATATACATATTGTTCTCATTCCAAACAAAATGTTGCACAAATCAACCATATAGAAAGAACGAGTGATCTTAGTTTGTATCTCCAAGCATTCCAGCAGTGTTCATTTAATAAAGGGGCTGTTCGGTGAGTGTTGCTGATACTTTGTGATTGTTTCCTAGTTTTTAAACACTTACAAAAACCCTCACAGTGGTCGGTTTTACTCTTTTTGTGGCGGCCAGAAGAAATTCGCTTAAGCAGATGATTAAGGGGCATGGTGGTATTAATTATGGTTTCCTTATTTCACATTTTGACATTAAAAATGACGAATACAACTCATATCACTTAATGTCTTCCTCTTTGTATTGACACTACTCGTTCCTTCTAGAAACTGATCAACATCAATTGTTCTGAAATGTCTTGATGGTGTCTCTGCCACTTTGAACTGATCATATTCTTAATCTTCGAAACCAATGTTGTTTAAAATTTCATTTATTGTAACCTTTTACTTAATCTTCCATTTTGATTGCTCTTGCAACCGACAGTTTTTTTGACAAATGATAGAGACAAGGAATGGAAATAATTTGCCATCATTTGACAAAGGAGATAATTAATTAAAAAGTAGTTCCGGCAAAAAAAAGGTAATTTCTCTGTTTAAAAGGTAGTAATCCTACAGTTTGAAACAGGGGATTATGTCTTTTGTTTAAATGAAATATCTCTTTAATCCTTTAATAGGCATACACTATAAAGCGCTATTTCAGCCGATATAAAGAAAATGTTGTGTCACCATTTACACATAGGAATATGTGATTGACACATTAAATTAAAGGTGACAGTATTGTTGTTTAGACCACCCATTACATTTATTATGTATGCCATTACTCTACTTAAATCACCAATCAAACATGAAATCATCTAATTGTCTGGTCAGAAATGACGACACGAAATAAAAGAAAAATGAATATTTGTGATGTTTTTGGAGAATATTTTACATGATAACTTTTCAGCTTGCCGGGACGAAGTCCAAGGAGAGCTATTGTCATGACCCCGGCGTAGACGTCTGCAGACACCCATGTGTGTTCACCATCATCAGTGGAACCACAAAGAGATTAAACACATAACTCTTGGTTGCATTATAGGACATTCTTTATTTTAAATTACATTAAGTACATTCAGATATTTCAACCAATCATATCTAACTATAACGTCTCATATCATTACACGTTGCTGCAGATCGCAATTTTCCTATAATGTGCATTATGTTTAACCTGAGTGAAAATTCGTTTGGAATTTTAACAGTTAGTCGTTGAAATAAGGTAGGCTATGTAACAGTGTGGTATCAAAACTTTAAGGATATTTGTTTACTATACTTGTAATGTATTCCAATGTTACTTTGTGTATTTAAATGTGTTTTACAACACACTATTGTGATTCATAGCCGCCATTGTATAACAGACGATAATATACCGTCTATAGTTAGGCATTTCGCTATCACGCTAACGCAGAGTGGTTACTGCCTTTATTATAAACTCGTACACGAAGGCTTTCGATTTAGCTTCAACCATTACATATGTTTGTGTCTGCGCGTTGAAACCTTAATGTAAACAAACAGCTTTCAACAAGTTTTACGTCTAAATAAACGTTTTCTTAATTCAATTATGTTTATGTTCAACGCTAAGTTTGTTCAAGAATATCGGTCCAAAACACGTCTGCTGAAAAAAGGTCAAGGTAAAACGTATTTCGCTTGTGCTTGTCAGAAATTATAAAGATTCTGGATGAGAAACCGTCTTATAGAATTTTTAAAAAAAAATGATTTTGAAATTACCACATGTTAAATGTAGAATAAAAATAAGTAAATAGCTGAAAAGGTTTGCTATAAGATGTAAATAAGAAGAGATGTTACAGTATATATAAAGATGCATTAAAAAAGTATGAAATAAAAAAATATATATTTTTTTTGAAATCAGTGTATTAATTTGGTTACTATAATGTTTTTTAAGAAAATAGAACTAGAAAAACCGAAAAACCTCATGCTGTTCAGTGGATTGATATGGTTATTGAATAAACCTATTGAGAAATATTTATTTATGTGAAAGGTACGTGCAGTTTTATCTGCTTTCATTTATTTGCACTTATGCAGCCTCATGTAATTTTAGTTTGACACATTGCGCCCTCCAGTCATATGATCGAACTCAGGTGCCGTATTGTGTTGGACGTATATTGGCGTTACCGTTATCTGACGTGAGTTTGAAGACAATGCGCATGTATTTGTTAACTTTTGACATATTATTATTTTAACGTAACTGTTAATTATACGCTTTAATAAACGCTTTATACAAGCAATTACTTTTCCATTGAAATATTTAGCGGCAATTCTGAAGTGATCGGAAACCGATAACACCATCATACTTGGGAAGTAATATCCTTGTATTGTGTATGGTGTGTCTATACGCGTTGACTCATGATGTTTTTTTCCATTTGTGTTTCATCTTTGTAAAAGTCCAATTCATAGAAAACAAGTCTTTTTCTCTGATTAGACATCACTTAAAGTTAAGTGTGTGCATTATTTACCATTACTGAAACCTGCATGCTATATGATACATTAATACACATCTTGACACAATTGTATATGATATATGCTTGAAAGTGTGTTATACAGTCGTCGTTCATTTACTAGTCACTGTGTTGTTGTCATGTTTTTGCTAGAAAGTAATATTTCCAATTTTATTGAAACCCAAGCATTAACAATTTTTCTTAATGTTGAGGCTGTAAATCTTACACTTTATATTCGTCATTCTTGTTTTAGGAACATGTTGGTTTTATTCATGTTTTGATTCAGATACTGGTGATTTCCTTGTAGTCATAGTCGGGTACACGATTGTATAGAGTAAACATACATCCATATACATGTACTATATATGTTCTTCATTTGTGTAATGTAAATGTTATTTTCTAATAATTTAATGTTAAGAGAGACTAGGACAAAAATCAAGGTGTTGAGTATTGGATGCACAGAGCTGTACATATATTTGTATCCGCATTTAATGATTGATAGTCTGTTTATCTTAAAAGTGTCACTAATAAAAGTCATGACGTTTAAATGTTATAGTTTAGTAGTAACATTCATCAATGTATCAATTTTTCCAAGTCATTCTCTTCTCTGAGTATATTTTATATGTTTTACATTTTTGTAATAATATATGAGTATATATGAATATATTTTGTTTAAACTTATAGACATATATTTTCCCATGCATTCAATAATGTGCATTATCTATAACGTATTTTCAAACATATTCTGGCACCTACAACACAACCTGCATTAACACTACTTGGTATAATGACAGTGCTGTAAACGTTTGTTCTCCAAAAAATAACATGCCCATGATAAGTTTACTTAATCCTCAAAAATATAAAAAAAACAAAAAACAGCATGAATCAATAGTTAATGGGACATTATCCTAGCACAATCAAACTAATACTATATTTTGAAGTTTTGGAAAAGTGATATATTTTCTGAATCAAGCGCTTGGTAAACGATAGCACATGAGTGTTGCAGAAAATAAATAATTTAGGACGTTTTGGTGGTACATGTAGTCTAATTGTTAAATATGATATAAATGTGATATCAACTGCATGTATGTTCAAAAATGTGTTTTTTCTCAAATATATTCTTACTTGGTGGTTGA
The DNA here is from genome assembly GCA_029582155.1 of Panopea generosa. Lineage (NCBI taxonomy): Eukaryota > Metazoa > Mollusca > Bivalvia > Adapedonta > Hiatellidae > Panopea > Panopea generosa. Next base: position 26,049,847 of record CM055894.1, on the reverse strand, counting down.
CAACATGTAAAAATAATAAATACATAGGTGAAACAATAAGTAAATTCATTATTTAGAAAAAGTCGAAGATGAAGTTAAACAACAAAACGGTTAATTACAAAGGATGGTTTGAATGGTATAAACTGTTTTTAAGATATATATATATCTTAAAACAGTTTATACCATTCATACCATTCAAACCATCCTTTGTAACTAACCGTTATATATATATACAAAGGAGAATAGAACTACACCTATATATATATATATATATATATATATATATATGTATGATATAAGAAAAGTATGTGTTGCGTACGACCATCAAATATGAATATAATAAAAATCTCATGTCATGTAAGGAAGTTGAGTATATATTGATTAGAAACTCAACTGACCAGTAAGAAAATCTAGTGTCGATTAAGGATGTTCTGTATCGATTGAGAAAATCTAGTGTCGACTAAGAAAATAAATTGTCAAGTAAAAAATTCAAGTGTTGACTAAGGTAATCAAATTTCGAGAGATGATATTGAATATTTATTAAGAAAATCAAGTGACTGGGACATTTGTATTGTTAAAGTAGAAAAGTTAAGTGTTAAGAAATAAAATTGAATGTAGAGTAAGAACACCTAAGTGTTGCATAAGAAAAACAAATATTGAGAAATGTAATTGAATGTCAAGTAAGGATGTTGATTATTAAGAAACTCGAGTGTTGAGTGAGACAGCTAAGTTTCAATAAAGAAAATAAAGTATTACATAAGAAATTGCATGTCAGGTAAGGGTGGTGATTATCAAGAAAACTGATTGAGTATTGATTAAGAAAGTCAAATGTCGAGTAAGGATGTTGACAATTGAGTGAGAAAATCTAGTGTCAAGAAAGAAAATTGAATGACGAGAAAGGAAATGTGTATTAAGTATGAAAATTGAATATTAAGTAATGAAATCAAGTTTCGAGTTCGAAAATATAAAATTGTGTAAGAATTCCAAACGTCGAATAGGATGTTGGGTATGTGGTAAGAAAATCAAGTTTCGAATACGTAAAACGTAAATTGTCGAAAAAGACCATCTCGTAATGAATAAGTGAATCAATCGTTGCATAAGAAACAATTTTTAATATAGGTATCAAAGATGTGCTTATCATGGAGTGGGTGCTTGTTTTGTGTTCGAAACACGTGCCCTATTATCGTGCATGTAACACTATGTATTGTGTAATTTAGGTACCAAACGCGTGGTTATAGTGCCATTGTGTATTTTAGGTACCAAAGGTATGCTTATCATGTAGTGAGTGCTTGTCTTATATAATCAAAGTACCAAACACGTGCCCTTTTATCATTTAGGTCACATTTGTCTTGTGTAACGTGTGGTTCTTAAGCCGTAGGTGTTTTGATTGTGTAAATTAGGTCCTAAACGTGTGCTCACCATGCACTTGGTGTTTGTCGTGTGTAGTGTAAGTACCAGACGCGTGGTTCTCATGCCGATGGTAACTGTCTTGTGTATTTAAGTTATCAAACTTGTGGTTCACATGCGGTTGGTGCTTTTCTTGTGTATTTTAAGTACTAAACACGTGCTCATCAGTCATGTAGCGCTGGTATTGTGTAATATAGGTACCAAACATGTAGTTATCTTGCCGTTATGTAATGTTTATAACAAACGTTTGTTTATCATGCAGTTGGTACTTGACTTGTCCAACTGAAGTTACAAACATATCCCACGTGCTTATTATGCACTTGTCTTATATAATTTAAATACCAAACCTGTGCTAAGTATGCAATCGATGCTTGTCTTGTGTAGTTTAGGTATCAATCGCGTATTTCTCATGTCGTATTTCGTTTGTAATGTAGGTATCAAACGTATGGTTCTCATGCCGTAAGTGCTTTAAGTGTGTAATTTAAGTACCAAATACGAGCTTGTCATACAGGTACAGTTTGCATTGTGTAAATTAGGTACAACCGTGTACATATCATGCAGTTGGTGCTTGTATTTTGTAATTTAGGTACCAAACATGTGCTTATCATGCATGCAGTGTTTGTCATGTGTAATTAAGGTACCAAACGTGTTCTTCTCATACCGTTAGTACAATAATATTGTTATTTAGGTACCATATTCAAGTATGTGCTTTTCATGAAATTGGTACTTGTCTAGTGTAATTTAGGTACCAAACGCGTAGTTCACATTCCGATGGTAAATGTTGTATCTAGGTGCATGTATAAAACGTGTGATTCTCATGCGGTTGGTGCTTATCGTGTGTAATTTAAGTATTAAGAAAGGGCTCATCATTCATGTAGCACTTGTCTTGTGTAGTGTAGGTACCAAACGTGTAGTTATCATACCGTTGGTGCTTTAATTGTATAATCTCCTTGGTACCAAACGTTTGTTTAGTCGGTGCCTGGCTTGTATAATATAAGTATCAAACACTTGCCCTTTCATCATGCTGGTAACACTTGTATTGTGTAATTTAGGTATATAAACGTGTAGGTCTCATCCGTAGGTGCTTTAATTGTGTAATTTAGGTACCAAATGTGTGGCTATCATGCAGTTGGTACTTGTTCATTTATAATGTATGTACAAAACGTGTGGTTCCCATGTCGTTGGTGCTTTGATTGTGTAATTGAAGTACTAAACACGTTCTTATCATGCAGGTAGCGCTTGTCTTATGTAAGTTAGATACTAACAATGTTTTACTCATCCGTTTGTGTTTGTCTAAAATAGGTTCAAACTGTGTGGTTCTTATACAATTGATGCCTTGTGTAATTTAGGTACCAAATGTATGCTTATCGTTCATGTAGCGCTTGTATTATGTAATTTAGGTACCCAACTGGTGGTTCTTATGTTGTTAGTATTTGTCTTGTATAGTTAAGGTACCAAACGTATGCTTCTCATACAGTTGGTGAGTATATTGTGTAATCAAAGTATCGAACAGTTAGTTATCATGTTACTGTACCAAACGTGTGGCCAGCATTCATTTGATAATTGGTCTTGTGTATTTAAGGTACCAAGCATGTGGTTATCATAAAGATGGTGTTATTGTATGATTTTCTTGTACGTAGTGTTTGTCTTTTATAATCAATGTGTAAAACATGTTAAGAACACAACCAGAATGTGCTTATATAACTTAGAAAATGTGATTAACGCAAAACATTTTTTTTTACCATTCGTAAATAGGTTACTAATATCTTCTTGGAGCGCCTGGTTCGTGAAGTGTATGGTCCAGTTTTAAAGCATCGGGCCCATGTTGGGGAGTCACGGATTTGGTATCCCGCCACGGCTATGTGTTATGTCCTTGAGCAAGACGTTTTGTCCGCATATATTTAAATATTTTAGATAATATCTTTTTCGGTGTAATCAAGTTACTACACATGTGATTTTCACGTTGTTGATTAAGTCATGGACACGGGTAATGGTATCTTTGTATATAACGGTTTTAAATACAAAGGTGTGAGCGAACATAAAAGGATGGTGAAAGTGTGGATAAAGTGACTTCGAACCAAGGATTCCCCGTACTCCAACTCAAATACGTTTAGTCTTTCGTATAAGACACTAACAAACACGAGGCTCCATATATATGTGCTTTACATCGGGCATGTAAAAGAACTAGGGACACCAGGAAAGGGTTTTCTGTATCTCTGCACTTTCCTCCAAAAAATCTAGACGTATCGTCATCATCAGGATGGGTGAAAGACCAATTCACATGAACAATTTACAAAATAACAAAAATCAAACTGCATTTATGCATCACCGTTGTCTTCTAACAATGCGAGAAAGCCACAATCAGTCCTCGCTTTTTATTCATACAATAATGTAGTCACTCATTGTCGTCCAGGTCAGCTGAATCAGTAGCGCGTCTGACTATCGATCAAGGGGTCGTGAGTTAAAATATTCTATGTGATGAGCGGTTTACAACATTGTGTCGCATTATTATTCGCTGAGGTTCAAGTGGGAAAGTTATTAGTTCGGTGCAGAGATGAGTGTATGCTTGAGTACTGATTAATCTTCCTGGATAACCTGAAAGAGTAAGTAGGTTAGTTGACTGTTAGTCGTCAGTGGCATAAAACTGACGCTAAACATTCAAACGATCAAACTTAGTCAACATTTCAAATTAATGTGGATGCAATTTTATTAACAATATGTTTACCGCTTAAATGTCCTGATAACACACGTTTTATATGACCCAGACGTTTCACTGTACAGAATTTCCTTGTACAGTCAGTAAGATCTGTTTTCTCATTAGTTATTCATCCAGGTATTTTACGTCGCATTTAAGTTGAAGTAACCAAAGGTTTCGGAATTCGTTTTGTGAATTACGCATTTACCTCTGTATTCATCGAGCAAATATGAAAATAAAAAAAAGAGTAGCTATTTAGAAAACGTAATTGTTTCCATATTACAAAGGGGGATACCTAATAAATGTCTGAAAGGCGTCTCTTTTCAGATTTGTATTCATTTATTAGGAAAAGTGCTAAATATATTACATATAACAGGGTCGGTAGTGTGGCTAGTAGGGCAGTTGTCCATCATGCCAGAGATTTCGGGTTAGATTCATATCGATTCATATCACGAGCTGATGCCGCTAAAGAAATACTCAGTACTGATTGTGCATAGAAAGCAGACTCGAGAGGAGCTGGCCATATAAGCTTTGGAATTTCTTCGCAATCAATACATTAATGTAAACTAAACATATTTAATTTTACCAGTCTGTGTTTGTCCGACAGAAAAACAAATCAATTTGTACATTTCGATTTTGACCGCTATTTCCAAAGTTAGCCTAGCTTCAATAGTTTCATGAACATTGTTAATACTGTTTTAAATATGAATTTTAAGACAGAAATATTTTAACGGCACTATCCCCGTATAGAAATACGCTCATACATGGATTGTATTCGTGAATTCTATTTTAACATTGCTATATCTGTTTAGTTTAACACATTTTATTAATTGTATTGCTGAGAACGGACCTCCCACGATACAACATATTTATATATAACATGAGCAAATGGACTTAACTACAGGTTATAATAACATTAGTTCTCTGCATATATAATATGAACTAAGGCATTGCCTCTCTTGGGGTCGAACTTCAATTTTATAAGTAAAGTAAACAAACAAATACTAAATAAACTTTATAGTACATGTATCATATGTTTAGGAGAACATTGCAGATGTTTTCATTATATATTTAATATGTATTATGTTTATCATAAATAAATCACTTATTATATGATTGAAACTTTATTCAAGGAACTATATCTCTAATTCCTTGGTTTGCAAAACAAAAGCAAATTATTAGCATCATAAATGATAGTGCGACATATTGCACATCTCTATGAACCTTTTAAAGTTTATTTTATTTTGCGTCTCCCGAATTATGGACAGCAGAAAGGATATCCAAATAATAAAGAAGCTGTCCATTCACGCCTTATTTAATCAAGCTACATATAAATGGATACTGGTCACAAAATACCTTTTGACGTGGGTCTTTCTTCGGTTATAAATGTTTCTTGCATAATATATATATCACAGTGTGTACCTAAATTTTTAAGAGAGACACATATGTCAACGGTATTGTTAGCTCAGTCGGTACAGCACTTGTCCTGTAAGTGAAAGGTCCCGAGTTTGAGTCTGCAATGGCTGCATATTTTTCTTGCCTTATTACATAAACATAATACATGTCTATACTATAGTTTACACTGTGAAGATAGTCAGTATGTAGTTTTACTGGGGTTTCAAAACAATTTCAAAACAAACCTAGAAGACAAAGGAACCAATCTCAGTACAGCCACCGTCCTTCTGTAAGTAACCTTAAATTTCTCACAAAATGTTTTTAGACTACCGGAGCGAGGATTGATCCGACAACTTCGGCAGTGAGAAGTAAATGGTTATTTGACAACAACACTATGGACAACTCTGCCACAGAAGGAACCATTTGTATAATTCTAAACACCAGACATTCATACTGTATTCAAGCATAAATAGAGCTCTTGCAGTTTAAATGTTAAAATATGGACAAATGTTGGAAACGTCTAGGACACAGGACTAGACTGAAATTTAAGAGAAGTCTCTGGACATGGCAGTAATTTGAATCTCCATCTCCCATGTACAAAGAAAAAACAACAACATTGCGCATGACTGCATACATAAACCAACACATTTACTTAAGTTCCCAAATTAGCAGCTGAGGCATCCAAATATATATGAAATATACAATAGGTTCCCTTCAGTTCTTGTCCAGACACTTCTACAATCTGGTTGTAATACTAAACAAGACAAACAAAATAGACAAAAAATATAGACCATGTATGATTATAAACTGCAGTCCACGGAAAATATACTTTTCGAATGTAAGGCAGTCAGAAAGAGTAAGCATAAATTAGTAGCATTTTGTCCATGCAGCAGCAAACATTATAAAAAAATATACATTTTTAAAACAGAATAATTTCATTAAAAAATAAAACAGACATTTCTTTTTTCACCATATCTAATCCATCTTTTTTCATATTGTTCGCAACTGCTGTGATTCGAACCCAGAATTTCTACAAAAGTGTAGATGTGTTTGCCAGTTACACCACAGAAGCATATCATGTTGTAATAAGGTAATGGACTTAAATATTTACCAAATCAAATTATGTAAATAAATAGAAATTAATATTTAAAATAACCCAAATTTCTGTTAATAAAATGCACTCTTGTAACACAGCACTACATGTTTGTTTTCTAATACTATATACATGTAGTATAGTTTTGAATTTTGTGAAATTAAAAAATCAGGTTGAAACATCTAAAGCATCAGCTGTGTGTTTTATGGTATTTTTCACATAAATATATGTACTTTATAAAATGGTTAAATCTGGATATTTCGATCCCAAATAAATGCCCCCCTTTGTCAAATGAATCACACCTTGGAGTTTATTCATGTTAAACGTTAATTCTATAATGTGTCTGGCTGTCAATTCATGGGTTGTGAGTTCCAATTGATGGTACTTGCGCGTAAAATTTTAATATGTCAAATAAGGGCAATAATTTGCATTTAATTCATGCAAGAGTTATCTAACTTATTCATTGTAGTATGTTTTATGACTTGGAAGTCTTGCGTTAAGTTTAAATCAAATCAAATACATTGAGTGGTTGATGAAGTATGGACAAGATGGTACATGTACTTGCAAGCAAAACTAACCAGAATTTCTAAGTTAAACAAGGGCAATAATTTGCATTATATTAATCCAAGAGTTATCTAACTTAGTTATCATAGTATGTTTGATGACTGGAAAGTGTTGTGTTAAGGTTCAAGTCAATACATGCAATGGTTATTGAGATTGGGACTTGCACACAAAACTTCAACCAAGGTGGGACGCTGACATCCAGGTGAGCAGAATAGCTCTCTTTATTCTTCGGAATTTACAAAGTATTTACCAAAAATCTAATGAAAACAAAGCAAAAGGCCAACTAACAATAAATGTATGTTATAAGTACTGATCTCTAAAATAATTACATCATGACATGAACAGGGAGGTTACTGACTTATATTTATATAATTATATGAATACATACATCGTTTGAAACCGTAGTTTATAATGTGTTTTTAAACAAGAGGCCCATGGGCCTTAACAGTCATCTGATTATCCAAAAACATTCACATAAATCTATTCAGTCGTAAGGAATAACTTTTTGTCAATTTCATTTATATAGATTTAGTAAAGTAGGCCTCACTTCAAGGGCAAAACCGTGTGACCCAGGAACATGCAATTCACAATTTTTATAAATGACCCATATATTCCTATAATCATGCCCACTATTTGTTTCCCAGTGCTTCTCCTATATTGAGAAAAAGATTTTCAAATTTACTTTACTATGACCGTTTTCACAATTTCAATTCACCCGTGTGTACCAAAGCTGCATACAATATATCATTACAATTATGGTTATGGTTTTGAGAAGAACTCAAAAAAGTCAATTGATTACGGACGCATGATGATGGACAAAAGTCTATTGAGACAAGTCTCAGGTGACCTAAAAAGACCGACTGAGATTAAAAGTTGAGGGCATAATGGTAGACTAAATGCATTTATAGGGTCCTCTGTGGCCGAGTGGTATAAGGCGACATCTCAAGATCACTTACCTTTCACCACTAAGGTTGTAGGTTTGAATCCTGCTCCAAAAACTGTATGTGAGAAAGATTCAAGTTACTTGCGAAAGGACAGTAATTGTACTCAGTCTAAGGTCTTCTCCACTTGCAAAACTGGATAAGCCATATATAACCTGAAATGTGTTGAAAATGGCGTTAAACCCGATTAAAAAAAAAGAATGCATTTAAATCACTGTTCTCATTAATTAAAGTTTTATAACTATTATAAAAACTACTATAATATGCACCCGCACCATGTGTATCAATACAATTGTTTGTTATCATCAAGATTGATCAAGCTATTTTGCCATATTTGGCCAGGTCATCTTAAAAGAATGTTTGATTGATTTGTCTCGACTCAGTATTTTAAAGAAAAATGGACAGATACCATGAAAAAATAAAAAGTTAACACTTTGAAAGGCAATATAAAGTTTAAGTAGCTGCAATTTTTAGCGAGTAGGTAGGAGCACAGTAAACACATGCCTCACCTGTTTTATTTTGATGCCAGAGTGCTACCCTCCATTACTGAGAGCACTTCCGTGCTAAAGATCACGTACCTGTCACATGTGAAGTTAATGGTTCAAGTCAAGTTATATACATACAATTTATTAGAATTAACCAATTTCCCCTGAAAGGTTCTACTCAGACTTATGTTACTTTTTGGAATATACAGGAGACCTTCCGATACATTTTTATGTTTTTGTTCATTATTGTACCTAGAGTACAGCTTGCATTGTCACTACAAGGTACTGTTCACCCATTATCAACTTCCACATGCACACTTTTTCACCTATGCCATTAACCCTTGCCCGGGGCTGTTATCAAAATTTGGGAAGTGATAATGCCCTGCCTAAATGAATTTTTAGTAGTGATAACGGTTACGCCCAGCTCATCGGAATTATGCAAGGAATGTGAATATATGCCCAATGTAACAGTGATAATAGACAAAATTTAGTATAGATATACTATATTTAGACTTTTAGTACCATGCCTAATAATGTTGTTAAAAATACCTTCCCCTGACAGTGCTGTACACTCCTATAGCCAGATGTTCTGAACAAGTAGAAAATTGTACAAGTCACTGGCCAAGTAGAAATTTGTACAAGTCACCATTTACAAAAGTTCAGTCTCTTTAATAACTTTAACTGGTGCACATACACATGGGGATTAATTACCACCGACCAGTTAATCACTACTCTAGATCAATTATCATTCAATTATTTCCAGGCTGTATTCAAAGGTTGTCCAAAAAAGCATAGCTGTTTTGATGGCAGCATAACCAGTATAAGCTGGTTAGCCCAAATAGCTCAGTCAGTAACACACAAAACTTCTAGCATCGGGGTTGTGGGTTAGATCCCCGGGGCTGGCCAATTAAAAACAGTCGTTCCGATGGGTATTTAAATCGAGGATCCATGTGGCGGTGCTATATACTGAGCACACTGAAGAACAAGAAGAAACATACAGTTGGTTTCAATCTGTAACCTGCACTATCCCCCGCAACCCAAAAAGATCAACATTCTTCTCGGGTTATCGCCAATATGGGATGTTTATGTCCGTAAAAGTAGGTAAGCTAATTTCGTGCCAAACACTATGGCAACTACAGATATCAAAAAAAGTGTTGATGTTTACAAGGACTTGTATAGAAGGATAGGAAACTTGCATCTCCTGACTAAATTTTGATAAAATAGCACACGAAGGATTACTAATTTGGCATGAGCATTCACAAAATCTCAACTAGTTGCCTTTCCATCTCTATATAATTCCTTGATGTTTATGTCCATAAATTTTAGGTTACCAACTTTCGCAGCACACACTATGCCAAATACAGATATTTAAACATACGGTAGATGTTTATGTCTGTAAAATGTTGGGTTAGTGACTTTTGTGCCACACACCATGACAACTACAGATATAACAAGAGGGCCAAGATGGCCCTTTATCGCTCACCTGACTGACCTTAAGTCACCCAACATAAGTAGATTATATAATACATGTACGCTCAAAATTCCAGAAAGATGAGATGGGCAAGTAGTTAGAATTTTGATTTGTTATGAAGATGTAACAGATGCGTAGAAGAGTTCAAACTTGGTAGAGGTTCACCTATGATAAATGTCAGCGAAATTTCATCAAAATCAGGTCAGTAGATTCTGACAAGAAGGCTTTTGAATTTTTTTCTATATATGCTAAGTCTTCGAACTAAGATAAAAATCCAGTTCAAGCACAAAACTAACCTGTTATGTTTGAGAACGGTTTGAAACTAAAGCATTAGACTAAACTATTGTGCCTGAAACAATCGGCAGTTCCAGCACAATAAATATTCCTATGAGTTTCAAACACAAGCCTTCCCAAAGTATATCACTTGAAAGAATCTTTGTCGCAGTACACTCTTCACCAAAAAAAATTAAGATCCTCCTCCAAGATTTCAAGTATACTTTGACACTGAAAATCTCAAGCAGACTTTTTGCTGTTATGAAACTAGCTAGAAATATGGCATAGCAGTAAACCATCCCTGTTTGAATCAGAAAAAACTTGTGACTTGTGTTTTATATTCAGATTAAAACCTTTTATAACAAGAGGCCCAAGAGGGCCTGAGGACGCTCTACTGACTCATGAACCCTCGTGGCGGGGTCATTTTTAACCCTAGGGACACTATTTGAACAAATCTAACAATACTATAGTTGGTCATCATTACTATATAAACATTTTGAAAATATATTGGGCTGTTCATGAGAAGAAGATTTTAAGTTTTGGACTATTTTTAGTAACGGCGGCCATATTGAATTTCAGATCGAAAAAAAAAATTTGTATTGTCTCCTATGCAACAGAAACATGCATGTGAAGTTTTAGTTTAATTGGCCTAGTTGTTTCAGAAAGGATGAAAGAAAAATATTTTTTTTTGTTTTTTCATAGTATCCCTATGTAAAATACTAAGTCCCCTTACAGGGCCCCTATAAATTTTAGCCCCTTAATTCTTATTTGCAATCAAACCCCTACACATAGGGATGATTTATGCCAAATATGAACAAATCTGACATACCGGTTCTCAAGAAAACGATTTTAGTAATTTCCCATTTTTACCCTTTTGGGGCCCCTCCTGACCCCTTAAGACAGTGGAACCCATTCATTTTTACAAATCTGAACCTCCTTCACCAAACAATGCTTATGTGAAGATATAGGCAAATTCATTTCCATTTCTAAAAAAAAAAAAAAAAATATTATAGTGACATGTGTCTCCTAATTGAACTCTCGGGGCGGGGTCATATTTAACCCTAGGGATACCATTTGAACAAATCTAACAATACTATAGTTGGTCATCATTACTACATAAACATTTTGAAAATCTGTTGGGCCATTCATGAGAAGAAGATTTTTTAAATTTTGGAATATTTTTAGTAACGGCGGCCATCTTGAATTTCAGATCTGTATAGTCTCCTATGCAACAGAAACATGCATGTGAAGTTTCAGTTTAATTGGCCTAGTGGTTTCAGAGAAAGTGCTGCTAACAGACGACAGACAACACGCCATCGCATAAGCACTTCTGGCCTTTGGCCAGTAGAGCTAAAAATGGTTCATGATATTTGAATAATATGAATAATATTTCAATCATTGATTATAATTGTATCATTTATCTTTTTATGATGAATTATCTTTTAAAACTTATATCTGGTATAATATTATATAATAATAGCAAAAAAAAAGTTTATTTAAAGAGTTTATTACCTCTTCTTATAATAATTGCTATATACAGACATTTATGCTATAAAACAGGGAGAGTAATTAGACATAAAACTAACCCCATCCCCTGGCTGCCATTTTTTTTTGACGAATCAAGATGGCTTGAACAAACTTGGTAGAGAGTCACCCAAGGAATATTTCTGTGAAGTTATTTTAAAATTTAGCCAGTAGTTTCTGACAAGAAGATCTTTTAAGTATTTACTATAGCTTATATAGTAAACTAATCCCACCCCCTGGCCGCCATGTTTTTTGACGAATCAAGATGGCTTGAACAAACTTGGTCACCCAAGGAATATTTCTGTGAAATTATATCAATATTGGCCCAGTGATTTCAGAGGAAAAGTTGTTAAAAGGTAAAAGTTAACGACGGACGATAGACACCATGCGATCACAAAAGCTCACCTGTGAGCCTTCGGCTCAGATGAGCTAAAAACAATTGGTAGCAGTTTATGTTCTCTCAACACACTGTGAGTTTTGGTCAGACTGTAGCTTCAATTTCACATGCTGTGGCCCACGGGTAATAGTGGTTTCATCAACCTACCAGTTCATCTACTTTAATTTTGTGTTAAAAACAGGTAGTGGTTTCATCAACCTTAATTTAGTATAATGTTATGTGGCACACCAAATATACAGCAAGAACACTGACAATTGTGGATAGGTGAGAACCAGTTATGGTCTGTTGAACTAACTAGGGCTATAATTATGTAATTGAAAAGTATTAATGAGTAATCAAATATTTAGCATTAGTTTATTTTAATTCAATTAAAACAATTCAGTGCTCCAAGAAAAAAAAATTGGGACTAGCCCAGGGCAAGTAGATTGAAAAAATCTACTTGCCCTGGCTGAAAAATAACTTGCCCTGATCAACGGTTCACATGCCCAGATTTTTATTACCAATACACCTTTCGGTATAATATGAAATATGAAAACATAGAATTAAATGTATTAATTTTATGTAGGGTTAGCTCCCCATAACATTATGCATGTCTAAATCACAAGTTTGATAGTTTGAATAAGACCGGGAGAAGTGAGAGAATATCTGGAGAACTATGTCTCTATCAGTATGTTGTATTTAATCTTTGTTCTGTATTAGCATAAAAAAGATGCTAAATATTTAACCAACTAATCAATCAATCAATCAATCAATCAATCAATCAATCAATCAATCAATTGTTCTTTATTGCCAATCATTTCTGTTCCGTCGATTCAGTGGCAGTGTGGTAGCAGGAGAATATTTAAAACATTATTTTAAATATCTTTCTCTTGTTTTCTAATTATTGCTGTCATAACATACAATAATGGCAATGTCAAGCCTACAAAGCTATTCAATCTATCACAGAGAACTTGGCAATATAATAAATAAATGCAGTCTATGATAGCCTTTAAATATCTAGAAAGTGCAACTAGTCAACTATATTTCAAATATTAAAAAAAAAAACCCACATAATTCATCTTGTTGTTCTCTATACTATATTTAAATCATGCCAAAAAAAATATACGCTGAAACTACACAACCAAAAAGCAATGTTTATTACTTTAATACCCCACCCATATTTTACTTTACCGTAAACTCAATTTCAATATCAACTTTCACGTTTTCACAGAAGATAATTTATATACGTATTCAGTTCCAATTATTGTAAATCTACGAAACATTTATAAAATTACCAGAATCTAACACTGACATTTTACATAACGCGATCGATCGCAAATTATCTGCAAAAACATTATTAGATTTTAGAAATCGTTACCATTTTGGCGAAGGGAGGTAATTTTATACTCTTCAAAATAGTGAATTTGAGAAACACCCGCGAATTATGTCATCGTCTTTTTTTAGTCTTTGCTCGGGTAGGTGGTAAGAAACGTGTTACCTTGGGCGTAGATATCCGACCAATCAGAGCAGTTATTAAAAATAGATTTCTTTATATTCAAAGCTATCCACCAATCACATTAGAGAAATTACAATAGATAAATGAATATGCATGAGAGGTTTTCCAAAGTCGCATTATCGGGCATGTGGTATGATAAACACCGCAGGGGTCAATTGTTTATACTGATTAGTTATGGTCTTTAAACAACAGTTTGACCTGTGTCGTTTCGAATAGAGATATTTGCAGACATGTGTATTGTGAAAACTAGCTTGTCCGATTTATAAGACAAGCCCGACGGGCAAGTAACTTTGAAAAAGGCACATGCTGGGATCCAGATTTGACAAGCACCGGGCATCGGGCTATCCTATTCTTGGAGCACTGCAATTTTAGGCAAAACACTAATCAATATCATATATATCACCAACATTGCCGATGAAACAATCAACCATGTGGATACTATTAGTAAATATTGCCAATTATGCAGGAAATTGAATACCATACCCGATGTAGTGAATGTACATTGGTCACTTACAACAGTCTTATAGGGGAGTGTTAGTACTTGGATGGGTGACCGATGTTACTTTAATGTAAACAAGGATAACTTTTCTAACCTGTGCCTGCACGAATCTCTCTTTCTTTGGAATGGGATGGGATATGGCCATAAACTGCTGAAAGCCACAGGCTGTGCTGTTGGGTATAAGCCCTAAAGGTAGGGGTAAATAGGGGAAGTGTGTAGTCTAAAGTGTACATATAGGTCACTAACAACAGTTTTTTTCTGTTAAGCTAGCATTGACAGCGACATGGTTAAGCAACGTTGTGCAACGTAAGTACTTGGATGGTTGACCGATGTCACTTTAGCGATATTCATAATTCTCGGAAGTGATCGAATTCAAGTCATGATCGAAATACGTTACGGCGTCATACAACTGTAAACATCAATCAATTGTTCATTTATTTTCTACTCTCACAAGATGGACATGGTTATTTTGAGAGCCATTTCCAGGACAAAAATGATACGATACTACGCAACAATTATCTATACACGTATATTAACCTTTAATAACACCAGCAAACTGTTGAAAACGCAAAAAATATCCTATGAACAGCAATCGGAATACTTTTTATTTTACCAACAATTAATTTGACCGAAACTTTGCGAAACATATTTACTGCAGAGCAATAACTTTGTCGTCTGGTTTGGTATTTTAATTATCAACTAAAGCTTAGAATTTTATTTATCAAAAAAGTTAAATTATTTTAATATTATTATTACAGTAATTCTTTTGAAACAAGATTTTGTTAGTTTTATTTTATTTGGAATAATAGTCACGAGGAAACGTATGGGTTAAAGGTCGTCGAGTTTTTTTTAAAATGCACCACTTCTCACTGAGTTCTAGATGTCGCTCGAGTGATACCGTAACGGGTTCGTAAACGAACTCGCCCTTCGGGCGATTTCTGTTTCGACCCCTAATATGAAATAAGGCACTGCCTAAAAGGGGATTTATCAATTTCAATCACTGTATATGTAGATTGATTTAATATCAGTGTGTCAGGATAAGATTTATAACTGTCAAAATAATATGAAATAAGGCACTGCCTAAATGGGGATTTATCAATTTCAATTAATATATATGTAGATTATTTAATATCAGTGTGTCAGGATAAGATTTATAACTGTCAAAATAATAAATTGCCATAAAATATAGCATTTTTATCGTTTCATATATGGCCCAAAATATGTAAGTCTATTTGTAAGTCCATGTGCAAGTCCGCTCAAAAAAGTATATAGAATCTATGTAGGTCCTTGCTTGGATGTTAAATATTTGCTGTTGTAACCATCAGTTACCAAAGATAAGGAAGGATTTGTTTAAACTTATTTATTTTTACTTTGATTGTAAAACAAGTTCTTACAACTTAGACAAATCTCGCTCGAAGACTTCCTGGTTAGAACCAGTATTAAGCATATGCGGAATGTGTCTTGCTCGAGGAGCCATGGCGGAGGATCGAACCCTCTGATCATGGGTTTGGTGCTCTTCCACCAGACCACGCGCTCAGCACAAAGAAGGATAACCAAGTAACAAGAAATAAAGACATGTTTTTTTAGTATTTCTTAAATTTTATGTTGTATATTTGCTGTAATCTAGAGTGCCAAAAGACAAAGAAGGATAATGAGTAACCTGGGGATAGAGACATTTTTTTTATTTCTAATTTTAACTACAATGTGAAAAATTATTTAGCATAAATGTTTTTTTCTAGGATACCAAAGACATATAACCAGTAACCATTTGTTACCAAAGGTATATAGCGGGATGCAAATTGACTTACTTGTGCAGAGGTGCTACTTTTGTGTCAAATCTATTTTTGTTTAGAGAATAAATTGCCACCAAATATTTTTTATGTGTTTCATTAATTATATATTAGTGTAACAGTCTTCTTAAGTGGTATACAGTTATACTTAATTTTTCAAATTCGGTTGAATCAGTGACATAAACCAGTAACTGGTTGAATAATCCACATTTTGAAATATATCACCAAAAAGATTTTATGTATTTGGAGTGCTGTTTTCCTATTTAACCATATTAATAAGAGATATCACTTATTCATATAGGTGATATCACTTATTTGAATAGAGGATATCACTTATTTATATTAGAATAAATGATATAACTTGTACTTTAAATGATATCACCTATTCAATTAAGTAATATCACTTATTATGGTTAAATTCGGGTGCAGTCCTTAAAGAATTATTTGGTAAAATAATTGGTACAGAATGTTTTAAACAACACTTACATTCATATTAGCATGTGTCAATTGGCTATGGGCACTCATGTTTACAGTCTTGGTAAAGTAAGGTTGGCATTGTATTTACACCATCTATTACACTTTTATTTAAATTTTGACAAATATAATGGAGTTTTTAGTTTGTACAACTTTGTAAGGGTGTCAAGATCCCCACCAGGACTTGAACCTGGAGCTCTTTTCAAACAGAAAAGTGTGCTAGCTTACACTATAGAGATGTACCCCGACACCACAAACCAAGTGTACATTACCGGTATATTATCTGAATATGTGATAACTAAGACCACCCTTAAAAAGTGTTTGTTTGCCACTTCCAACCCATACCAGATAGGAGGTGGGTAGGTAGGTAGGTAGGGGGACTTTTTTAATTTGCAATCAATCTGAAAATCCTTTTAAAGGATATGGACAGAGAAAGGACAAGCAACCCCCTAAAATATATTGAATGAACAACAATTGTGTGTGTGTGTGGGTGGGGGGTGGGGGGGGGGGTAAAAAAAGTTTCCAATCAGCAGGATTGTTGTGGATCAACTGGACATTTAGGACTGTAACAATATAGTGAAATTGTGTTATATCACAATATGGCATATTGTGTATAACATGCCTTAATCAACTGTATTTATCAAGGGTATTGCAATACAAGCAAGTAACCAACTTAAATCATTTTTAAACACAGAAGTATGCATGTTCAGTACTGTGCTTGCTTTAACATACAATCAGTGTTGAAGAGGAGCTAGTTAAATATTTACTGAAAATGTTCCATCCTGTAAAACCGCACCAGTGGTCATGTGGTAGAGCATCCGCCTCGCTTGTGGAAGATCGTATATTCGATCTCCAGCCCAGTCATCACCATTTCTCAAGCAATACACAGCCCTACTAAATATTTTAATTAAGCCTAAACGACCAAAAGTATCAAATGAATGGCATGGTATTACAACTGTTTAATCTAAATGCTGCTTTTTCTTGATGCATCACTTGGTTGCATAATAGTCTGATACTATTTTGTCAACCAGTGCATCACTGACTGGCACAAGTTTGATACTATGTTGTCAACAGGTGCGTCACTAACTGGCACAATAGTCTTATGCTATGTTGTCAACTGGTGCATCAATAGCTTGCACAATAGTCTGATACTATGTTTTCAACCGATGCATCACTAGGCTGCATAATAGTCCGAGTCAGTATTGTCAACCGGTGAATCACTAGCTGGCACTATCATTCTGAAAATGAAGTATCGCATTATGCAACGCCGATGAAAAACTGCCAATGCACAGCCCCATCAGGCAGCTTGCTCGAATAAGGCACTGTGATGAAATCCAATCGAGGATGAAACTGGAGGCCCCTGGATCCTGAAGCAATAATGTATCCTAACAAGGCGACACGATTTACCCCATACTAACAAATAAAAAAATACCCCTGCTAACAACTAGACTACCATATCAATTTTAGCAGAGAAAATTATTTGAAACAAGGCAAGTCATGTTATAAATACAGTATTGGTTCTAATACTTTCAAAATTAGCACTGTATATAAAGATGACAAAATGCCTAAAGCAAAGCTGCCATAGTAAACAAACATAGACTGACTGACGACATCATTTTTTGTCAGTGTTAATTACGTCTTATACAGATATGTCAACACAACTGTCACTGTTTTGGGTTATAATTCGTTTTATTGTTATAAAATCTTTAAAATACAATTAAGATTTATAAAACTCCCAGATATATCGTAACACATGTTTATAAACGATTAAACGTCGATTTTATATGATTTGCACCAAAAATGTGTGTTTTGTAGGCCATTTCCGTATAGAAAAGCCCTTTCCGGTGTTTAGTCATACCGCTGACACGGTGTCACGATCTGTAACGAAAACTACTTGTCTACGAAGCATTACTTCCAAGACCGTGCATCTACAATCACTGTTTATATAGTACACCTATCGTAGCGGGAAAAATGAAAAGTGTAACAGCCTTTATCTACGTATAATTGTACTAAAATCCTAGACAACAGTATGTTGGCTGGCGTCCCTCGGCTGGAGTCATGTTGTTCGGATGACAGATTCGAAACTGTTATTTATCAATGTCATTCAATAAGTACACATGAATTGTATATACAAATATATTGTTAAATCATAAAACACATCGTGTATGTAACGTACTAATGCGTATTACCGTAACAGTTCTTCATATTCTTATCGGACTACATTTTGAAGTATTGAAAGAGTAAGTTATTTGGTTTAGCCAAACGTGCACTTTTTTCGTCAAGGGAGCTAACTCCTCCAGTTCATTTATTGGTTGCCGTCCTGTACAATTTTTCAGCAACCGTGGGAACCAACCATTTAAGTTGTACGGGTTACAGTCCTTGACTCACCAGTGCATAAACCGGAAATACAAAAAATAGATAAGCATCACTTGTAATTTAACGGACACGTGTACAATGCTGTTCCGGTGATAAATTCCCTAATAAATTGCCATAAAGTTGAATAGAAAATATAGCATTTTTATTTTTTCATATATGGCCCAAAATATATAAGTCTGTTTGTAAATCCATGTGCAAGTCCGCTCAAAGAAGTTTTTAGAATCTATGTAGGTCCTTGCTTGGATGTAGAATATTTGCTGCCGTAACCATCAGTTACCAGAGATAAGGAAGGATTTGTTTAAACTTATTTATTTTTACTTCAATTGTGAAACAAGTTCTTACAACTTAGACAAATCACGCTCGAAGACTTCCTGGTTAGAACCAGTATTAAGCATATGCGGGAATTTGTCTTGCTCAAGGACACCACACGGCGGATGATCGAACCCACGACCCTCTGATCATGGGTTTGGTGCTCTTCCACCGGACCACGCGCTCCGCACAAAGAAGGATAACCAAGTAACAAGAAATAAAGACATGTTTTTTTAGAATTTCTTAAATTTTATGTTGTATATTTGCTGTAGTAATCTAGAGTGCCAAAAGACAAAGAAGTAACCAGTAACCAGGGATAGAGACATTTTTTAATATTTCTAATTTTAACTACAATGTGAAAAATTATTTAGCATAAATGTTTTTTCTAGGATACCAAAGACATAACAAGTAACCTTAGTTACCAAAGGTATAGAGTGGGATACAAATAGACTTGCTAGTGCAGAGGTGCTACTTTTGTGTCAAATCAATTTTTGTTTAGGGAATAAATTGCCACCAAATATTCTTTATGTGTTTCATTAATTATATATCAGTGTAACAGTCTTTTTAAGTGGTATACGGTAAAACTTAATTTTTCAAATTCGGTTGAATCAGTGACATAAACCGGTAACTGGTTGAATAATACACTTTTTGAAATATATCACCAAAAAGATTTTATGTATATGGCGTGCTGTTTTTCTATTTTACCATATTAAAAAGAGATATCACTTATTCATATTCGAATAAGTGATATCACTTGTACTATAAATGATATTATTATGGTTAAATACCCGGATGTAAAACAACAACCCATAGATGTATATATTTGGGTGCAGTCCTTAAATAATTATTTGGTAAAATAATTTGTACAGAATGTTTTAAACAACACTTACATTCATATTATAGTTCTGGCTGACAGAATCCAGTGTCTAGGTCGTGGTTGTTTACAACATATGGTTTCCTAGTAAAGGTGACTACTAACACAGGTTTAACTATATTGTCAGTGACTTAATGTATATGTTTCAGTTATTGTAAACAAACAGAACTTGTGGTATTTCTCTGTTAGCTGCCTCTCTTCTGTTTTTCTTACTACAATTACTACATGATTGTAACATTTTGAGATTGGTTTTGAGTCCAACCTGGTTGTCTGTATGTATTCAGGTAATAGTTCTTGTTGCCACTTCTATTAGCATCATATAGCTTTAAGCCCATACCAATTGTATTGTCTTATATATAATATTATTAGCTATGGGCACTCATGTGTACAGTCTTGGTAAAGAAAGGTCGGCATTGTATTTACACCATCTATTACACTTTTATTTAAATTTTAACAAACATAATGGAGTTTTTAGTTTGTACAACTTCGTAAGAGTGTCAAGATCCCAACCAGGACTTAAACCTGGAGCTCTTTTCAAACAGAAAAGTGTGCTAGCTTACACTATAGAGATGTACCTCGACACCACAAACCAAGTGTATATTATATTATCTGAATATGTGATAACTTAGACCACCCTTAAAAAATTGTTTGTTTGCCACTTCCAATCCATACCAGATAAGATGTGGGTAGGTAGGTAGGGGACTCTTTTAATTTTCAACCAATCTGAAAATCCCTTTAAAGGATATGGACAGAGAAAGGACAAGCCAAGACCTAGAATATATTGAATGAACAACAATATTTTTTTATTGGGGGTGGTGGGGTAAAAAAAAGTTTCCAACCAGCAGGATTGTTGTAGATCAACTCGAAATTTATGACTTAAGCAATATATTGAAATCGGGTTATATCACAATACGGCATATCATATATAACATGCCTTAATCAACTGTATTTAACAAGTGTATTTCAATACAGCAAGTAACCAACTAAAATCATTTTCAAACACAGAAGTATGCATGTTCAGTACTGTGCTTGGTTTAACATACAATCAGTGCTGAAGAGGAGCTAGTTAAGTATTAACCGGAAATCCTCCATCCTGTAAAACCGCACCAGTGGTCTAGGGGTAGAGCATTTACCTCGCTTGTGGAAGATCATATATTCAATCCCCAGCCCGGTCATCACCATTTCTCAAGTAATACACAGCCCTACAAAAGATTTCAATTAAGCCTAAACGGCAAAAAGTATCAAATAAATGACATGGTATTACAACTGTTTAATCTAAATGTTGCTTTTCAAGTATTTAAACAGTTCCAACCAATCTGTCTACTCTGCATTTTAAAGCAATTATAGTAACATAGGAATATATGTATATATATATAAAAAAGTAAAGAATATGTGGTTGCTAAATAGAAGTGATCACTACATATGATCTACTGTTGTAGCTATGAGAAATAACATGCTGTTCACATTTATTTCGAATACAGTGATTGAAAAAAGATCACTGTAAAATGTACTTAAGAAGCAAGATGCTATTAGTTACCTCGGTATTTTCACACAGATAATCACTAGCTGTCGCATAGTTTGGCACTATGTTGTCAACTGGTGCACCACTCACTAGCAAAGTCTGATACTATATTGTCAACCAATGCATCACTAGCTGGCACAATATTCTGAAACAATGTTGTCAACCGATGTATCACCAGCTGTCGCAATAGTCTGATACTATGTTTTGTCAACCAATGCGTCACTAATTTGCACAAGTTTGATACTATGTTGTCAACCGGTGCATCACTAGCTGGCACAATAATCTGATACTATGTTGTCAACTGGTGCATCACTAACTGGCACAATAGTCTGATACTATATTGTCAACCGATGCATCACTAGGTAGCATAATAGTCTGATTCTATATTGTAAACCGGTGCATCACTAGCTGGCACAATAGTCTGATATGCATCATCCTGAAAATGAAGTATCGCGATATGCAACGCCGATGAAAAATTGCCAATTCACATCCCCATCAGGCAGTAGGAAAAAAAAACAGTTGCCATATCCAGGCGCATTGTAAACCCTTATATTTCTTCCTTTCTATCTTACTTACACTGCAACACCCTAACCTGAGGATAATGTGCAGGCACAAAGTGCACATGTTTAGTTTACAAGTATTTTACAGGCATTTTAATTTCTTTACTGGATTATCCCCTTCACCATCAGGTAGGGATGTCAAACTCCTCTTAAATGTGATGGAAGGTTATTCCACTTATCAACATCACGGGAATGACTCTCCTTGGACACGGGACCAACTGCTTTAAATCCCCTTCAAAGGATTGCATGCTTTTAAAGTGACAGCAGTCACCCATCCGAGTACTAACCATGTACTTCGTTGCTTAACTTCCAACTTAAAGTCAGTGCACTTCAACCATGTCGCTACAAAAGCTAGCTTAACAGCGAGGCTGTTGTAAGTGACCTATATACATTCACTACACTCCTCCCCTCATTAACCTTTAGGGCTTAGCCTCCAACTGCACAGCCTGTGGTTTCCCGCAGTTCCTGGCTATATCCAATCCCATCCCAAAGAAATAAAGTTTTGTGCGGACACAGGTTCAAAAGTTAATCCTCGTCGACATTAAAGTGACAGCAGTCACCCATCCGAGTACTAACCCTGTACTTCATTACTCAACTTCCAATACAGTCATGGCACTTCAACCACAACACTATAATATCTTGCTTAACATGTTGTAAGTGACTTATGTACACTTCATTTAATTGCCCGAATAAGGCACTGTGATGAAACCCAACCGGGAATGAAACTGGAGACCCCTGGATCCTGAAGCAATAATGTATCCTAACAAGGGCAACACGATTTACCCCATACTTACAAATAAAAAAATACACCCGCTAACAACTAGACTACCTTATCAATTTTGTGCAGAGAAAATTATTTGAAACAAGGTAAGTCATGTTATAAATACAGTTTTGATTCTATTATTTTCAAAATTAGCACTGTATATGTAGACGACAAAAATGCCTAGAGCAAAGTTGCGAGGGTAAACAAACATAGACTGACTGAATGAAGATATCATTTTTTGTCAGTGTTAATTACGTCACATAATACAGTACAGATATGTCAACACAACTGTTACGGTGTCACGATCTGTAACGAAAACTATCGATACTTGTCCACGAAGCATTATTGTGTAAGTGGCAATACTTCAAAACTGGCAAGACCGTGCATCTTCAATAACTGATTAATTAGTACAACTGTCGTAGCGGGCAAAATAACAAGTGTACCAGCCTTTATCTATACGTATAATTGTACTAAGATCCAGGACATCAATATGTCGGCTGGCATCCCTTAGCTGCTGTCATGTTGTTCGAATGGCAGATTCGAAACTGTTATTTATCAATTTCGTTCAATAAGAATACATGAATTGTATATACATATATATTGTTTAATCATAAAAAAACATCGTGTATGTAACGAACTAATGCGTATTACCGTAACATTTCTGCATATACTGTTCGGACTATTTTTTGAAGTATGGAAAGAGTAAGTTATTTGGTTTAGCCAAACGTGCACTTTTTTTTGTCAAGGGAGCTGACTCCTCTAGTTCATTTTTTGGTTGCCGTCCTGCACCATTTTTTACCAACCGTGGGAACCAACTATTTAAGTTGTACGGGTTACAGTCCTTGATTCACCTGTGCATAAACCGGAAATACTTTGCTTTGCGCCGGTGATAAATCCCCTATAAATGTATACTTGTATGAAAAAAAAATGTAATATCCCATCAAAACAGGACTGAAAGCACATTGAAGGACCTTGACAGTGTTGCTAACATGTAATTTATGCGCATATATTTACACAATTCGGTCACATTACGAATTTATTTCTAAAGAGTACATTTGAGTAAAGTAAGATTAAGAAAGATTGTTTGGATTACAAAGAATTCAAACTTTCTAACAAGAAATTACCTTGTACTTAATGTTTTGCTTGTAACACAATACTCAGGTTGGTGGGATATGTTACAGGTATCTGGTTTTCATTTGTTGAATGTTTGTTTATGTACACAATTGCACTGTTTTAACAGTGTTTCACTTTTAGTAGAGTGCCGAGTAAGAAAATTAGGTGGTAAAACATTAACTATATAGTATGGCTTTTAATAACTGATTCTTTTGGATTACACCTGTAGTGACTTTGATATAATTTTCCTT
Organism: Panopea generosa; assembly: GCA_029582155.1. Classification (NCBI taxonomy): domain Eukaryota; kingdom Metazoa; phylum Mollusca; class Bivalvia; order Adapedonta; family Hiatellidae; genus Panopea; species Panopea generosa. The sequence continues at coordinate 26,025,597 of CM055894.1, read as the reverse complement.
CCTTATTTTACCTCGTTGGAACCATTACTACGCGTATGCGATTAAAATGTCTTGTTTTTGGATATTACGAATAGTCTTGGTGGAGGATCGAACCCACGACCCGTCGATCCTCTACCACTGGTAGTTTAATGGTTACATGTTATATGTTGCATACTTTAGTTATTTGCGATCAGATGATACTATTATACTTCATTTTCTTGGAGAATTGAAATTAAATACATGTGATATAATTTTTAAAATAACTATAATTTAAAAAAAAATGAACTAAACTATTGAACGACGGACACGATATATTAATCAATGAGTTTTAAAAGAGCATTTAAGATGTCAAATTACATAGATATGTTTTGTTAAGCTGAAAACATTCTATCTACCGTCCTGGCTTTTGGACAGAACATACTAATTTCAATTTAAAGTGTTTTACCTTATTTTCCATGATATTTTTCCACTAAAACATGACAATGCTTTCAAAATGTTAAAAACACATCAATAATGCCATTCAAATACAAAATATGTGCATTAAAGGTTGGACGTATATATATTCTGTGTAAGTTCTTAATTAAAATAAAGAAGTGCATTTTTAAAGAAGGCACAAGGATTATTCATAATCGACATTTGTGACTATCCCACCGGTACGGAAACATTTCTTGTTTTCAGTGGTGGTACAATGTCTCAATATAAAATAGTATGATATGTAAATGTGCTGCTTCGCTTACGGAAATTATCTCCTATTCAATCATATATACTCGGTCAATTCCGTCATCCTTCAGGATCGCCTGACATGTGCAAATACATGCACATAAATACATATATGGAGAAATATTTTTTTTCCATTTTGTTGGAAATTTTTTTATATGGATATGAGAAGCCGTTTATGGAGTACTGTATGGAAAATGGTGTTACTAGGTTAATGTAAACAAAAAACAACACGCCACAACAATGCAGCAATCCCCATATGTAACCACTGTGCTATGTAGGAATACAACAAGATACGCTTTATAAATCGAAGTTTTAAACATAACCACTTGCCCGAGTTTAATCGGTGATGTCCGGAATAGACGCTGAATATTTTCCAGACGTTTACGGATAAACTGAGATCAAGTTATCATTTACGTTATTTCACATAACCGTAGCGTGGTCTAGCGATAGAGTGTCCGCATTCGGAAGGTCGTGGGTTCGAGACCCGGCTTGGTCATGCCAAATATCTGAACAATGGTACTAGTCGCTTCATTGATTGACTCAGTATTTAGAGGATAGTTCTAGGTGTGGTCGACCCAATATAACTATATGACTGGGTGAGAAATCATATTGAGTGGAAAGAAAGAAAAAAAAATGTGTTAACAAGAGTAACGTTATTTCACGGGTCAGGTCTAATTCAACTATCGGTGATATCAGTGATTTTTTCTCAAATATGTTTTGTGAGAGGATAAGTCCTTGCTTTTTTCCTAATTTAGGGGGTTCAGGACCCGACTTTAAGTTAAAGTAGATATATGAACCCACCAAAACGGCACATCTGAACCACCCTTTTACACAAAATAGGTTCTGAAAAGAGTACTTCATTGACAAAGCCCTATTTAAAATGTTTTCCATTACTGTAGTAAATTGATAAAAAATGTCAATGTACATATTAAGAAGTCAAACAGGAGGAAATACTAGCATACTAGCAAACAAAACCATAAATAACATATAGAGACTTTTAAATTCTAACACAAAGCATTTAACTTGGCATTTAAACCACAAACCGTCTATATGTTGCAGTTTTGATTACATCTTATGCAAGCTAGTTTTCATTAGATGTAACGAGCTCATCGGCACTTTATGCAATGTATTCAAATGTTGCCGTTTTGTGCCAATGCTAATAAGTCACTTGGTGTCCTTGGAAAATCGTTTGATGAAATCCATTATTGACTACAAAAATTAAAGTTTCTGAACTTTATTTTCAGATTTCCGAATACATATTATGCGACAATTGTGTTTGCTAACAGATTTGTGAGCTTCTATAATTTTGATCATCAAATATTAGTTGGCATTCATGATTTACACAAACTTCTTACAAAATATGACTTGCAGTTTGGTATGGTTAACAGTTAATGCAACATCACAATTCGTAGTTGCTAATATCCTTGTGTTTGCACCCACGTGAGCATGATCTTTCATTTGTAATTCATCTTTGTAATCTTATTTTCCATTTATAGAACACACGTATTTTCTTTTTCTGCGGCTAAACGTTTAATTATGTATTGTGTACCATTACTGTAACCTGCATGCTACAGGATACATATGTAAACATCTTGATACAATCGCATGTGATATGTTGCTATTAATTGCGTATACCGTCATTGTTCAGTTAATAGTCACTGTGGATTTATTCACGTATCTGTTTTAAATACTAATGACTTCCTTCTAGTCATAGTCGTGTACACAATTATGTAGGGTGTATGTACGTTCATATACATATTTTTTTATACTATATTATATTTTTCATTGTTAAATTTAACTGTTATTGTCTAATAATCTAATGTTAAGAAATATTAGGACAAAAATCACGATGCAATATGAGGTATGAATCATAAATCTGTACATATATTTGTATCCTCATTTAATGATTTACACTCTTTTTTTGTTAAGTTTGTCATTAATAAAAATCATGACTTTGACGTGCTATATAAATTACAGTGACAAGCATTAATGTATTAATGTGTCCCAAGTCCTTCGCTGAGTATACTTCTTACATAATTTTTACATTTTGTGTGATAATGGAGTGGAAAATATATTTTCTATTTACATTGATTTAATATCCAGCAAGTATCCCGCCTTTTCATTGGAAGAGAGCGGTCATATAGTGACTATAAACGTCTCACTACACAATTACGCCCCCCTTATTCCCACGGTAACATGATTCTTACGCTTAAAAAAGGCATATGTAATTTGGTTTTGAAATATTTTCAAAATGGTTCATAGTGGTTGTGATTTCTTGCTGCAGATAAGTAGAGCAAACGTTGGCATAGCATATACTGCAATAAGACATCACTGCATGGTGTTAAAAACGTGATTTATGAGCATTTGAAGACTTCTTTTTTCAAAAACTCTCAGGGTGTCAGTGCACCCTCTTTAAAAAGACCTGGTCAACCTACCAGTTATTGTGCATTTTTATGTGGGTATACATTCCTGCTATGAATAAAAAAATACTTAAACGATAATTCTATGTAAAATTCTGTTTTTTTTACCGTGGAAATCCTAGACCTTATTTTATATAGAACAAAGAACAAACTTCAACTGTGTAGTGAGACCTATATCTCAAATAACTAAATATTTCAATATGGTCCACACGTACGATTATCATTCAATTTAATGAGGTTATATTTAAAAACTGGACATGGGCATCACAATCAAAGTAGATCTACAAAACGAAATAGCGTCATATTCTAGCGCCGTTTCCACAGTTGTAGAGTATGTTTTTGAATCAGAAAGTGGTGATATTTAAAACCTTAAAAATAGCATTCAACAGCGTTAAATTATGTTTATAAAATCCTGATGCACAGAAATTATTTCAAGCAAAATCCTTTCTAAACATTCGAGAAAAACGAGACCAGTATACGACTTAAGATCATTTCATATACCTTACGGACCAGTCTACAACTTAAGATCACATACAACATATATCTAACGTTGTCTATCCCAAAACTGATATTCTCCCGAATCAGGTCTATCAAAAAGCAGGACATTCTATGCCTGTCCCAGAATTCGTAGCAAAAGAACTCTTACCATACTGTGGCGTCATTCAAACTTTCATTGGAAGTAACTGACAAATCAACGTGTAACGTGCTGAAATGTGGCTTTCCCAACATTGTTTTTTAACGGACCCGATCGGGAAAGATGGGTCCGTTCTACAGACCATATCTATCGGACAGGTCTACAACCTAAGAACAATGCATATACCTAACGGATCAGTCTACAACTTAAAACCAATGCGTATACCTAACGATTCAATCTGCAACTTAGGAGCAATGCATATACCGACCGATCAGTCTACAACTTAAGATCAATATATATACCTAACGGATCAATCTACAAATTAATGCAATGCATATACCTAACGGGTCAGTCTACAACTTAAGATCAATGCATATGCCTAACATATCAGTCTACAACTTAAAACCAATGCATATACATAACGGGTCAGTCTACAACTTAAGATCAATGCATATGCCTAACATATCAGTCTACAACTTAAAACCAATGCATACAGCATTACCTTTTTGCATGGCTCATATATTTAGTACCTTTAGGCTGATAACCATCAAAATGGTATTCTCAATATTATATATTAAATAAATGATATTACCTTTTTGCATGGCTCATATATGCAATTTCTTTAGGCATATGCTCATAACTTATGGTACACTCAGTATTTTATATGTATCAAATAACATTACCTTTATATGTAGTGTATATAGGCAGACACTCATAAATATGGTACTTTCAATATTATATATGAAATATACAGCATTGACGTTTTGTATTACTCATAGATGCAGTATATTTAGGCATACATTCATAAATATGGTACTCTCAGTATCATATAATTATGATATAAACAGCATTACCGTTTTGCGTCGGTCATATATTCAGTATTTTTAGGCATACAATCATAAATGTATTGCACTCAATACTATATAGGAAATAATCAGAATGAAATTTTTGCATGGCTCATATATGCAGTGTAGTTAGGCATACACTCATTAATGTGGTATATTGTACATGTATTTTCAATAATTCATATGAAATAAACAGCATTACCGTTTCGCATGGCTCATATATGCTGTATATTTAAACATATGATCTTAACTGTGGTACACTCAATATCTTATATGAAATAAACAGAGTAATGTTTTTGCAAGGCTCATAAATTACTCAAATAAAATAAAATATTGTCTATTGTCTATAAATGCTGTTTATTTAGACAGCTAATCATAAATATGGTACAATTAATATTATATAGGAAATAAACAGCATTTACCTATTTGCATAGCTCGTGTATGCTGTATCATTTGGCATATGATTTTATCTATGGTACTCTCAATATTATATATAAAACAAACAATATTACCTTTAAGTATGGCGAATATATGTAAAATCTTTATGTACATAATCATTTACCGTTTAAGTGGTCAATCGTTAAAAATATTTATTCAAGGAAAATCTCTATTGACCCAAAGCAGGAAATTTTCAACGAGATGAAGTCATGATGAAGTCGTGGTAAATAATTTCCTTCTTTTGGTAAATAGTCATTTTTCGAATATGAATAATTTTAACGATTGAACTAGATAGTTGTTTTATTATATTGAACAAGAGTAAACACATTGTGTACAATTTGAATGCCTGTTTTCCACTAATAAGTGCAATTGTTACATTCCTAATGATGAATTTCCTGCATATCTTGAATAAAAAAGTATCTGCTTAAAATTTATGATTCATAGTTTAATTTCAAAACCACCTCATGTATCTGCACTTAAGTAAAACAACGCTAAGTCATCCGCGTCAGTACGTAATCAATGTGATGTCATTATTCGGACACATAACAATAATTGTAGAAACTCGTTCATTTTATATTTAGATATATTTCTGCATTGAAAAATAATAATCCCGTGTCAATTTTACTTCACGAAATGCAATGATACATTTATTTACCAGTTACTGTTGTTTTCAGTAACGGAAAAAAAACATCAGTTGAATAACCCCTAGACAAAGGGATAGAACATTTGGTTGAACATGTTTAAACAGAATAAGTATACATGTCACTTCAGTGTCAGTTTTAATTATCGAAATGTACTGATCAGTTACTGCTGTTTTCAGTAAGGAAAACAACAGTTGAATAAATCCTATACGAAAGGATAAACTCGGTAACTAAACGAAACCGTCTTCAACAGAATAAGTGGTCAATAGTTCATTTTTGAAGGAATGATATATATATAAGTATGTATTTACCCTTGCACTTTGAACTAGTAATTTTGGCGAGCATTTGAAGGAATAAGTGGTCAATAGTTAATTTTATTTGACCTGATTAGTTCTGTTTTCAACAAATCAAACTGAAGTATTCATAATGATATAAAATAAACAGCATTACCATTTTGCATCTCTCATATATGCAGTACATTAAGGTATACAAACATAATAACGGTACACTCAGTATTATATATGACATAAACAGCATTACATTATTGTATGGCTTATGGCTATTTATGTAAATGTAAGTATCATTATCCGGGCGTACTCCACGTCACATACATATACAAAGTATATTCAAGCAGGCATAACATTCATATTGTGTACTCAGGATTATAAAAAAACACATCATAAACTGTGCTGAATATCTCATGCATACAACTCATACAGGCACATATGCTAAACATTTATAGAAATGTATAGGATATATATATATATATATATATATATATATATATATATATATATATATATATATATGTATATAAATAATTAATATGATACTTAACTTATATAAGAAAGTTTGCCAGTTAATTGCGGAAGGACGGTGATTCTATTCAGATTCATTCTGAGGTCTTCCTCCACAAATAAAACTGGGTATGTCTTATATAACGTGAAATGTGGCTTTAAACCCTATTAAAATATATCATTACTGCCAACTTACAGTTTATGCATATATTCCTTTATATATTATAATAGATGAGATATACTGAAAACCTATTGTTTTTAATGAAATAAAATGTTACTGTTCTTTTTATTATTGGTATCAATTATATCATATATAGTACACGTTTGTCACATAAAATGTTGAAAATGTTTAGTATTCTATTTCTCACACATAAAACTCGATTATGGTTGTAAAGATTTTGTTTAATATACAATACAATATAGTAGCCTGAACGTTTCTAGACATACAACATATTTCAATGTGTATCAGCCATTTTGGTGGCCATCTTGGATTTGTGACCAAACGTCCGAACAGCGGTTAATAAGAAATGAATTTTTGGACTCTGTGTAAAATTAATCTAGAAACAAGTCTCAAACCTTTTGGACATAAATGGTAAATAAACCCCCCCCCCCCCCCCCTATCTCTGGGACTTTGTAGCCAAGTCTAAATAGTTCATTCAAAATAAAAACAGTTTATACAATAGTACCGAGAGATTATATTGTATGTAAGCCATTGTATTCTATATATATATATATATATATATATATATATATATATATATATACGTACACATACCATTATATACTGTAATATACATACATATACAGGTATACAATAAGTTACATAAATGTATCCAGGAATAGAACATGGGATTGTTAGGTATTCTCGTAAATATATAACACACACATGCTGGTATTATATGGTATATATAATAAACATTGTTCTGCATTTCATTTCTCAGGGTAATAAAGGCTATTTATACAAATTTATATAAGTTTGACTAAACATACAGCATTAAGTCACATTCAAAATAATCAGAGTTTTATTTTCACTACTGAGAGGGGTCCTCCGTGGCCGAGTGATCTAAGGCGCCGTCTCGAGATCACTCACCTCTCACCGCTAAGGTCGTAGGTTCGAGTCCTGCTCGTTTCAAAATCTGTATGCGAGTAAGTTTCCAGTTACTTGCGGAAAGACGGTGGTTCATATATGGTGTATTTAAGCCTTAACGAGCATATACTTACTGTTTATTCAAAATAGCATCCCTCATAAAAAGTTACGTAGCCCGTGTTCGAACATGAGACTGTTAGGTCTAGAGCCGTTTATAAATGCCGTTTATTCTGCATTGTATAATTAAAGTTTGGATATGTGTGGCAACACTTGCGCACATTGGTTAAGGTAATATCGATTCTTTGCAATTGTTCCTTATAATCGGTGTAACATGAGTAATGGTGTAACCCGATAATTAAATCATACACACTGTTTGCACTCCGTTGCTTGCTACGATTTTTTTATGTGTTTTATTCGTCTGGTTATCTGATCAACATGTTTACCGAAGTAAGTGCCGAAATGTAGCCTCTGTTTTCTCAACAGGAAGATCGAGGGGTCGAGTCAAAATACGTATACTGTCATTTCATTAGACAAACCATTATGGCATATGCAGTTAAATCAATAATTGTGAGATGTACCTACACATTATATAGACAGTATCGATTTGCCTAACTGTGGGCTCCATGTTAACTAGATCGGGAGTGTGGTTATAGTTTGTTTCCAATATGTCTGTTTTTGTATCTAAGCTGTACACGTATGCTACATTAGTATTAATCGTTCTGACTGTTCATATGATACTGTTGATATAATACGATCACATTTTTGCTATGAAAATGGTAGTCTATACTGATTGGGATATAGTTTGTATTCGAATATATAACTAGTTTTTTTTTAATCAATGACACTTTAATTTTAGAGACAACACCAATGTAGGGAAATCCCCGTTTTTGTTGTGTTAAACAGATCGTATGGCGGATTGGTTTCTTATATAACAAGGATCGCTTATATAAACAAGGATCGCATATATAGTTTACGAACCTCTCATCGTTAGTGCACTATACAAGTGCATAATACATGACATTTTAATCGGCATTTGATCGCGTGGACTATTTAAAAGCATTGTTAATAATAACATGTATGTAATTCCCGTTTGTGCATTATCGGTGTTTGATATTACTAGCGGTGTAAATATTTATGTTTACTGTGATATTGATATTATAAATATCGTTTCTCTTGATCTATGTGTGCAGTTATTGCCTTTTCGTTTTGCTTATGTGCATAACGTTACAGTTGTAGCTTCTGTTATGGAATGACCGATTGATATAGTAGTTGTATTACCATTATATCTCAAATATGGAGCGGAGCAATAGTGCAGTGGATATACTGTTTTAGTCGCTCGCAATCCCAGCTCGACCTGATGATCTCTCAAAAACAACATTCATAAGTGGTTCTCTAGACAGGTCTATTAATTTAAAAGCTCCGAGTATTTTTCATAATCGAGCTAAATATGTTAGTATTAACTAAATTAGTACAACCTAAACATTGGTTGTACTGTAGCACCCGCATTTATGTTGGATTCCCCTCAGAACAAAACAGTGGATACATAACCATATAGAAAATAATATGTTAATTAGTAAATCGCAGCAGTTGTCCAGTGGTAGAGCATTTGCCTCACATTACGAAGATCGTGATGCGAGCACCGGCCAGGCCATACCAAAGACTAGAATCTTGGTGCTTAGCATTTAACAGATAGCTCTAGGTCTGGTCGGCCCGGTGTTGGAATTAATACAAATTCTAAATCACTTTCTTTTATTAAACATACTTCGTTTATAAAGTATTCATTGGGCATACACAAGACTTTACATTTGTCTTATATCTCGAAAAACAACAAGTGCAAACATATATGTATATGTAAGCAGTTCTTGTTCCATAAAGGACATCCGGGTGTGTTGGCTTGGATGGGTCGTCCGCCTAGATTTTCTATTTATGTTTCAAAACGTTGAAATGTGCGCCAGATTTTAAGCCTGTTCTGGTTTGAGTGGATGAGGGTACCTACAATATCCGCTAATGGGGCTTGCAATTTGTTTTACGTCTTATCCTCATCTTTTTATATTGATATATTGTAATAGTGACATTTATGAATTGTTCCGTTGTAGTAAACATTATTTGTTTCAATCCGAATTAGGAGAAATATCTGACTTCGTGTATAATAGTAATTCCTTACACATTTTGATCAGAATAATTACGCCTATCCTTGATTTGTTTATGTTTAGTACTTTATGACGGTTACAGGTGTGAAAATATTTATCATGAATGAATACGTGTGATTGGGTTGAATCGCCATAAGGTACAATGCATATTAAACGTATATGAGAGTGATATACCAATTATAGTCTCAACAGAAGTACAAAGTTCATGAAAAATAGCCCTACATGTATGCAAGAAAGACACTTCGTCGTTGTTAAAGTGTGTCATTGTAGCCGAGAACATACCTGTATTGACTTTTCTGTGTTGTTTCCCGTTTTATCCTATATTGTAGTATACTTGTTTACAAACATCTCTGTAACGCAATCAAATACCGTATCAGTATACTGATGGGAAACATAAATGCACATATAATAATGTCATCCATTTATGCTAATTAGTAATATAAAACTGGCCAACCGTAGACACAACATAAAATAACTGTGATCTGTCTAATCTGTGCTAATGACGATAAATAATTAATCGATATGGAAACTAAGGATTTCAACTTGATGGTTAATTTAATGACATTTACATTAATTGTAAATACGTGTCATATATTGATAAGACGATATGTTTACCATAAAGGACATATAGTAAAAGAAGTTTGGTTTATGGGAGCTCTAGTCATTCGACCGAAACCGACACTCAGGCTTATACAGATATCCTTTCTACAATTTTGTATGTAAGAATGTTATGTTGGAAATATGATCATTTCAATTATTATTATAAGTCTACATAGATCCACTATTCAACCGGTTTAGCTTGATAAGTATTCAGGGTTTATGAATAGTTAAAAATTGATTTGAATACCATTCTATAATTTCTGTTTAGCTCGGTTGAATCCTTGCTGGATGGTATACTTGCATTCGGTTTACATTATCAATCAAGTTTTATTTGATCTACATTTTACCTAACCTGCATAAAGTAGCCAGTCTACGTACCTTGACTGTGACTCCTGCTGCAATTGGCGTCCATTTCCGTTGGGGCACATTATAATATTTGATGCACGTATTAATCTTTTAGCACGTTTTTAAAAAGTTTTAATGTTTGTCTTTTGTTTTAAAAAAATGTTATTTATTTAAGAATGTCAATATTTGGGCCGGAAATTCAGCCCGTATGAATTTCATTGGTTACATTCGGGCGTTCAAGATAGAGGTTGGCACAGTCTTGCGTAAACACTTTCCATGCATGAACAAACATTTTGATACAGATATGTATACAATGTTAAATTCTGATGCAGGAAATACTTGCCAGAATGGGACTGAGAGTGAGAGTCTTCTCCTCTTGTTGATAAGCAATCGGAATTCCTCTGTTATGTTCGCAGATTTACATTGCATTTGGGGCTGCGTATTATACCTGGCATTCGATGTAAGATTGGCACTGAGCTGGAAACCAGGAAACTCCGTAAGAAAATACAAAATGGTAGTTAAATGCAGGAATGTTCACTTTCTCCGAACCGGAAGTAGAGTGAATCAGTCCGCGGAGTTTACATTTGACCTTGACCATCAGTATTAAGATTTAGGCTACAGCATGTTCTGATGGCGTCCTTCCTCTCATCTGTCTTTCTGTATTTGTATTTAGCTTCAAGTTTACGGTGACAATTTGAAGTACATGTAAATGATCAAGGTGTATACTTTATTTTGTTTTAGTCTAGTTATTTATACAACACGGTGTCCAGTTTCATACATCTTTTATTGTAATTTATGATTTTTGTATTTATTCCACTTGTAGATCAGTTGTGCTGGCTTTTCAAAAACAGAAAAATTAAGTCTTGGTTTTCCGTGACTTATTTGGCAATTTAACTGTAATACACAATGCAACTGTTTTAAAGTGCTGTTTTCATTTCAACGAAAACACGTACGGTTGGCCATTAAACCTATTTGTAATAGAATGCTAAACTACTGATCGTTTTGCTCTGATAATTGTTTTTGATAGTCTTAAATTGCATCAATATCGTTGTATAACTAAATACTTTGTGTATATTTACACTTTAATCCGCAGGTTTCAATTATATCAACTACAACTATTGTACAAGATTCTCCACTCTTAACAAAACTAATGATGGTCCGTTTGCTTTAAGTGAACTCAAGTATGAATAAACGTATATATACGTGTAATGTACAAAATAAGGAAAGACAACCTGTTTTTAAACCAGTCGAGATAAGTTTATAAGAGTTGTTGAAAAATAACGTAGTTTCACTACCAAGTGTCACTAAAACTTATTTTATTTCAGAACTAGTTCAGATATGGGGTTGTATATAGCTTTATTGAACTTGTATCGAGTATTATATTGCTGATTTATTTTAAATAGAAGGTATTAAAGTATAATTTGGACATGTTATGAATAGTTGAACACAATCTGAGTTTTTAAACATTTCAATATAACTGATGGAGCAGATTTACAGGTTTTGTTCATGCATTTATTATAGGGATTACACACATTGACCAAATGTTGTATATATCGATTTCTTGATATCATACTATCCATGTATGATTTTGTATTCTGTTAAATGCGGAAACAAAAAGAGAGATACATCATATCTAATGCATTGCAGATTGCTGGTTTACTCTGTAGATGGTCATTTTGGTATTTCCTTGCCCATAGGTTAAGTTTATGAGCAGTGTTCAGTCTACTATTTCATGAACACCTGTCCTCATAGACAGATCACATTCGTGACACTCTCTCCATCATATGGTTTTGCCATATTTCTGTAAAGCTACCAACCCTTAATTCAGGTTGAAATATGCAAGATCACACTAAATTCATATGGGCATGCTTATTGCTTAGATTGTGAATTTAAAGCTGATTTTTACATTAGTGTATTACCCCACCCACCTATTTCTGCATTCAAAGATGGAATTGTCTGCATGGGTGCTGTACTGCTGAATATGGGAAGCCTATTGAATTTGCATCTAGAGTTTTGAAACCAAACGAGAGAAACTAGGTTCAAATTGAAAAGAGAGCTTTGTCAATGCCATTTTGTCTTGAGCGTTTTGACCAGTATACAAACGGCAGAAAAGTGGTCGTCCAAAATGATCACAAGTCACTAGATGCCATATTAAAGAAACTGCTAATTCAAGCTCCTAAGCGCTTACAATATATCTTGATGAGACTGAACAGATACGATGTTGAGTTTGAATTTATAAAAGGCGTGAACCTTGTAATCGCAGACTGTTTTAGTAGAGCATTTCTTGAAGAGTCATCAGATCTGAAATCTGATAGGCCAATGATTTTGAATATTAACGCTTTTAAAGAGATTCCAGATGCGCGTGTAACAGAAGTTAAAAATGTCACTGCGAATGACCAAAACCTACAAGAATTGATCAAATTCATAACTGAATGATGGCAGGAATCTAAAGAAGGAGTACCACTCTCTGTTATGGCGTACTATTATATGCGAGAGACACTGAGTCATCAAGACGGAATAGTCTTTAAAGGGATTATATTGGCAAGTAGCACTGTTAATCCAGATTTGTTCTGTATGCAGTGTGCATAAAATAATGCTTATGTATTGACGAATAACCTTTATTTATCAAGTGAACAGTAACTGAATATTGGCCAAAACTTTAATACATCCCTCAATAAAGTATTGCGCAATGTTTACATTGAACTCTGTAAACTTCCCGAACAAAGTCTCATATTTCCGAAGATATACGAAAATATTTGTGCATGCGCCTGGTACCTGTCAAATGGCGACGTTTTTCTGAGAGGGTTGGTCGGCCGAAAATTCGTAAAGCATTGAACAAGAGAAAAAACTACAGAAAGATCGAACCAGCAATCGACCAAGCATGAATATTGGCATTGAAATGAATAGGTGCAACGGTTTGAGAGATGAATAAGGAGGACTTTGAGAGACTTCTGCTGTACAAGTAAGTGTTACGTATTTTATTGACTGGTGAAGTCTGACCTAGAAAGTGGAGTCCAACCCGAGAGTTTCCCGCAAAACATGGGCAAAGTGGGCATGGTGACGTCACACGTAGGCTGGACAAGAACTGGGCATTCAGTCTCGAAGTTTCGATAGTGACAGGTCATGACAGAAGAGTAATTAATTCTACGCAGTAAGCTTTAGCAGTCCAACAGAGTCCAGTATTACATACAATGTAGAAATTTACTATAATGGTGACAGCTTAAACTGAACATACGCCTTTTCTCTCCGAAATATTTGCACCAAGTGCGTAATTTTCAATCGTGGAAATTGAATTGAAAATCTGACCTCGTGATGTAGCGAAGATACTCCATGGTGTGCTAAGACTATATCTATAAGGTTCGGATGGTAACTTATCCTTGTTTTCGTAACCTGTTTTGCACTCTCTGCGAGCAATTTGTGAATTTAGAACTTTATTTCAAGTTTCTAAAACGCAAAAAACTGCATAAACACTGCGAAGTACATAACTTCCGGAGTAATCAAAGATCAGCTGATTATCTGCCAAAGAGGAAAGCCTTCGGTATTCAAGTGAGGGGTTAATAGAGCAATTCAGTGAAACCACAGTTTGTCCATAGACTTATACGGTGATCCTAAATTATATTTATGAACTGTCCAGTTGGATAAAGCGATAATGGCAGACTCAGATAGAAAACCCATCCAGGTCAATTATGCTTCAATTTAAATCTGATGAAAATACCTGGTATTGGGTAGAAATCAGCTGAAGTGATAGTAAATCTTAGAATGAGTCGTGGAAACATAACTATTAAATTCTTAGAAATATTGCAGAATGTGGCATCATGTACTTCACAATAAAAGAAGACCTCCCACATGAAGATGACGTTGAACAGGCGGAGGAGAAAGCTGTATATTCTGAAGCTGACCTCGTCTTTAGATTCCAAAAAATGACAGAGAAACCTCACATTCACACGGCTGGAGACATAAAAACAAGGATTAGTGTGTCACCGAAGTTAAATCCTAAACAAGTGCGTTGTTAAAAATACGAACGCGAAGGGGCATTACCAAAAGAGAAACATGCTTCTTGTGTTGATAACCTATCCTCAAGTGAAATAGAAATCAGCACAGAGGATAGCGATTTTGGTCTACGCCCAAGGCGCAAACAAAATCGAAAAACCATGAAACAACGAAGAACCAAAAACACGCCAAATACAGTTTACCACATCCGATACAACATCTTATGATCAATCAGTGAGTTCAGTACGTCATCATATGGGTATCAGTGGTAAAAATAGAGCACATAAAGTAATTTGCTAATTTCCGAAAAACTTGTTGTTGATGGAAAAACAATTTGGCTCGTATTCAAGCACAAAATCGTGTGTTATGCCTAAGCATGCGCACGGTCATCAGTCGAGTGTTACAACTGTCTGCGTTGGAGCCTCACGGGCAAAGCGGCAGGTTTTTGTACGGTTATAACTGATCGCAACGAAAACATGACTTTTAGAAAGTTAATGCAACGTCTAGAAGAACGGTTTGGCGCAAAATAACTTGTAGCAACAGCGCAAGCACGTTTCAATCAGGCATTGCAGGGAACTGACGAATCTCTTGAAGACTGGTCAGATAGAGTGTTGACATTGGCAACTAAAGCATTTAGGGGTTTGACAAAATATTATTCAAACCAGCAGACTGTTACTCAATTCTGCCAAGGTTTGAATGATAGAGAAGCTCAAAACACAATTTGTATGCAAGAACCAAAATCTATAGATCAGGCTATCAATAGCATACGGTTGTACTAGCACACTCGTAAAGCCATGTATGGTAAATCGAAAAAGAAGAAGCCAACATATGACGATTCGGACGAAGAAGTTCCGAATGTGTATGCAGTACAAAGTACTCGAAGCACTCTAGACTCTAATGCCAAGCAGCAAAAGTCATCTCAGACAAATACGCTAAAAATCATTCTTGAAAGATTGGAGCAGCTTATGGCTTATCCAACCAATTATAGGCGACGTGGTGGCCCTAGAGGTGCTCCAAGAACGGAAATAACGGTGCTTGTTTCCTATGCGATGAGCAAGGACATTTCAAAAGAGAATATCCAAAAAGAAAGCAACATGTCAAGTGGGTATTTAAACCCCAAAGGGTCGAGTGCGTGGGCCAAATCTCGATCCCAGAACCCAAAGGCCTAAATAGTGAAACAGGACGGGACAAGCAAGGTACGGTAGCTTCTGGCATGTCATCTTGCATTCCATTTCAGGAATCTGCAGAAGTTATTGGTGCAGATTAGGTTCCGTGACTAAGGAAATAGTAACAACGCTCCCTTTGTACAGTTAACGGGACAAGAGAACATAAAGAATGATACCGTGGAAGCAAACGTAACAGAAGTAATAGCGGAAATAACCGACAGTGTGTCAATTACATTCTGTATCATAATTCAGTATCGATGTACAAATTAGTGACACATTAACCAAAGCAGTGGTAGACACTGCGGCAGAAGTCACTATTATATCTGATAAACTGTACCGTTCCTTGTGGCGACCACCAAAGCAATTGCGCCCAGTCAAGCTTCTGACCGCAGGGAGACAATGTCAATGGATGGTTTTATCGCGGGACCAGTCAGGCTCAAGATTTGCTCACAGTGGTACAGTGAACAAGTATATGTAGCACCAATTGCACAAAATATGCTGCTAGGATTTGACATTGTGTACAACAGAGTTGCAACCATCTTAAATATGGGGAAGGGACAATTCACCGGTGTGGAACATAGTATAGATACCGGGGATGTAAAACCAGTAAAGCAGCGCATGCGCCGTACACCAGCGTGTTTTGTGGGGGAAGAAGAAGCACATTTAGAGAAAATGTTGAAGGCAGGTGTGATTCAGGAATCCACATCAGATTGGGCGTCGGCAACCGTATTAATACGAAAACGGGATGGGATAGTGCGCTGGTGCATCGATTATCGGGGTTAAAATAATGTTACCATAAAAGATGTATGAGAACAACAAACAGCATTTGAAAACTTGAAGACAGCTGTAACAGCATCACCAGTTTTGGGTCTTCCAATCTCAGCAACTGGGGTAGAGTTAATTCAAGAACAAAATGGTCGCGAAATAGTCATTGCATATGGTAGCTACACTCTGACACGAGAACAACGCAGGTATTGCGTCACAAGAAAGGAACTTCTTGCAGTAGTACAGTTCACAAGACAATATCGTTACTATTTATTTTGCAGACCTTTTACAGTAAGGACCAACCATGGTGGACCAGTTTACAAAAGGGTGGAATGTATTCCATTACCATCACAGAAAGCAGAAATCACTGCTAGGACTGTGTGGATAATATTTTCTCTAGGTTTGGATATCCATATAACAACTTTAGTGGACAGGGCAGAAATTTCGAATCCTAAATCTTCACAGCCCTGTGCGAAGCGTTGCAGATACACAAAACTCGAACCACACCTTATCGACCATCTGCAAACAGACAGGTCGAGAGGTTCAACCGTACATTGATGGAGATTGTACGTTGTTTTATTGGCAAGTCACAACATCAATGGGACTTGTATCTGCAACAAATTGCAGGTTCCTTACGGTTTGCTGTAAACCGAAATACAGGTTATACTGCGAACCGGTTAATGCTGGGTAGAGAAGTTAACATACCTGCAGACTTGATGTTCCCACGAACGGTTCATTAAAGCATAGATGTTAACGAATATGTAGCTAACCTAACTTCAAGCATTAATTAGGCTCACGAAACAGCACGGAAGACGTTGAAGACCTCTTTGAATCGTATGAAGAGAAACTACAATGTCAGGATACTTGAGAGAAGAAGGCAACATAGTGTACTTGTTTCACATCGAACAGCTGGATGACCTTTTGAACCCCTTGAGGGTTCAAGCGTCTTTCTGTTGTTAAAGTCCTTTTTGCTCCGGCTCGATCGCTGACCTCGTGGATTCCTTGGGGATTCCATCCAGTGATGGTGTATACAATACCCTACTCCGGAGGGTTAACGGCATTTTGTCTTAGGCGCAAGCAATTCACCTCCACTGTTTTACCGACAACAGAGGAGTGGTGAATCGGTGGTTGGAGGCCTTTCCTAATACCCACTTTGGGTTTACAAGACTGGTGTACAAATTCACCCAAGAAAAGGAGGATGGTCTTTTAGCCGTAGATGAAATTCGCCTTCTTTTGGAAACCGATGGACCTTGTTTCCATTTTCCGGGAAGTAGGTATTCATCTCCAAGTCTCATCGGGATGGTAGCTGATGTTGTTGCCAACGCTCGAGGGACATCCAGGAGGCAGATTCTGACAGTCACTACAGTAAATTCAAAGCAGCTGTACCAGGGAAGTTTACTTAACTATCTGTTAGTTTTTGAACATGTCATATGACTGAGCCCCAAAGGGTCCAACTGTAAGACATCTTGTCAACGACATTGATAACAGATTGTTAGTATAATACATGACAAACTGTTATACTCAAATCAAGTACTCGGAATAAACTCCTACTACTAGCACAAGTGCCCAAAAAGGCACAGACGTAAGACACTATACTTCCCCGGTATTCCTGTGAGGGTGGTCTCGGGGCTTTTTCAATAAAACGAGGAAGTGTGTAGTGACTGGTGATGTCTGACCTGGCAAGCTGAGTCCAACCCGAGAGTTTTCCCGCAAAAGCGTGGGCAAAGTGCGTTGTGACGTCAAACGTAGGCTTGACAGGAACTGGGCATTCAGTCTTGAAGTCTCGATAGTGACAGGTTGTGACAGAAGAGTAATTAATTCTACGCAGTAAGCTTTAGCAGTCGTACAGAGTCCAACAGAGTCCAGTATAACATACAAGGTAAGAATTTACTATAATATTTTACATATACATGTAAACAATCGTTGAAATGATTTAATGGTCGCAATTTCAAACCAGTATGAATACATATCATTATTTAAACGAACTGTAAAATTGATTTACACTAAGATAAACTAATGATTCATTGTATGATCTTTATTTAGAATCAGCCCCCAAACCAAGAAATGTTGTATTTATAGAACCATGGACATCATGAAAAAGGGTCGAAATGTCTTCGAAATCAGGAGTCGAAATTTCGAGGGGTCGAGATGTCCTGATACCGTATTATCCCATATAACCATACTACTGAGATATACATATATAACAGTATAATAACATTATCTCACACATGCACCCTTACATACTGAATATTTCAATTGAAATGAATTGGTGCCTGTAAGATATCTTGGGAGTTGGTCAGCATGTTTTGCCATCTTTTTTAGCAAAACTAGAATCGGTACAAAAATTCTTAAGTGTACAAACTCACTGTTTATGTTGATATGAATCTTTAATTATATTTTTCATACATGACTTGCTTACTATTGCTTGAAAGTTTAATCCAGTAATAGTATTTTTCTTGATGACACCAATTCAATTCGTCTAATCGGCAGGTTCGCGGTAATATGTATACATACTAGGAAAAAATAAGAATGGCTGCGTCACTGCAAACAATAAATAACCACTGCTTGTTTCATGAGTTTATTATTTTCAAATGTATTTATACCAGAAATAATTCTTAGAAGGACTATTCAGGACAATAAAGTAACTTTATTACTGTTTATAACTAATATCATCGTTTACATGGTTGATAACAATTTAGACTCACGGTAATAGGTATAACCAGTATAATACAATTTTTCACATGTTTATTCTATCAAATTGCATTAATCGGTTAAGCTTATATGCGTAATTAGCACATTATTAAAGAGCGTGCAGACCTGATAATATACATTTTATATTTTACATATGGTACTCTTTATCCTGAAATTGTACGCTTGGGGTAGTAGTACGCCAAAGCAGTGGTATGCTTCGTCCTGCATCCATTATTTTAAGAATTATTCTTTCAGATTATGATAAACCTAACAAAAATGGCTTTTTATTTACATTCTATTAATTCTAAGTAGTGTTGACATGCATTTAAAGATGTTTAGTTACCCCTTAATTATGTTATTTTTCTTTATCATATTTAAACCGTATTCTTTTACAGTGAAAGAACCATATCAGGAATAGAATATATACCAGAAACTGGACTGATAATCAGATTAATTCTTATATAGGATAGCATAATTATGTTGTATCATATCATTTTTTTTATAAACTGCATTGTTTAATTGTACTTTTGATGTGACCTTAATATCTATATTAAATTTAAATCTGGTAAATATTCATCAAAGATATTTTACATTTGCAGGCTTTCAGGAAGTCCATACTCAACTCAGACTCACCACAGACACCCACTAAACAAGAAACAGATGCTAGGTGTCAGTGACCTTCCTTTAGAGTAAGTATTGACAATATATAAAGTGCCGAGAAATGATAAAATAGGAAATAGATATTGCACTTTTAGTATTGTTCCTGTTATTTATAAATTCTTTTTTACAATATGCATTTTTTTCAAATCTTATACTTGTATTTACATATTTGTTTATATAAATACGAAGATGCCACAGAATGGGACAACTTTAAATGTGTGTATTTTTGTAATGCAATTATTTATTATATATAAACTAATGTTCAAAAATAAAAGTATTCTTGAATATCAAAGGACATAATGCAAACAAATGTTTTTATTAAAGATTTGCAGCTTGACTTGAGATGTAACAGATTTATCAGCAGATGACTACAAGCAAAACTTGCAGTGACTGCTTTATTGTTAGTATCTATATTGTTTACGAGTAAAAGTTGATATGACATTAGGTCATCCTTAAAAACTGTATGTTTGCTTTACTCAGACCTAGTGTTTTTCATGTTGGTAGGTAGGTATTTAATTTATTATTTTGCCAGATTTTGATTTTGTGTTGTCATTTCAAACAAAAGATGGACATAAATCATAAAAAAAATATTATACACTTTGGAAGGCAATAAAAAGTTTGGGAAGCTGAAATTTTAAGTGAGTAGATAGGAACATGGCACAAAATATGTTTTTTTAAATACAGCTTTATAACTAAATATTAAGATAGCCACCATTGTTGTTTCCAAACAACACAAGATCTGTTTGGGTCAAACTGAGAATGACAAGCCTAGTGTCAGTATAAACAGACTAGTTTGGGTCAAACTGCAAATGAGGAGTCTAGTGTCAGTATAATCTGACTAGTTTGGTCAAACTGGGAATTACATGTGTAGTGTCAGTATAATGTTTCTAGTTTGGGTCAAACTGGAAATGAACAATCTAGTGTCAGTATAAACATACTTTTTTGGGTCAAACTGGGGATGAAGTGTCTAGTGTCAGTAAAATGTGATAAGTTTGGGTCAAACTAAGAATGAACAATCTAGTGTCAGTATAAACAGACTAGTTCAGGTCAATCTGATAATGACAAGTCTAGTGTCAGTATAATTGACTAGTTTGAATCAAACAGGGAATGACCACGCAAGTGTATAGTCTGACTAGTTTGGGATAAACTGGGAATGTCAAGTCTAGTGTCAGTATAATCTGACTAGTTTGAATCAAACTAGAAATGATGAGCCTAGTGTCAGTATAATCTGATTAGTTTGCGTCAAACTAAGAATGAGCAGTCAAGTGTCAGTATAATCTGATTAGTTTGGGTTAAACTAGGGATGAGCGGTCTACTGTCAGTATAATGTGACTTTATTTGTTCGATATAGAACTGATCACACTAGTATTAATGTCAGGATATTGTATCTTGTTTGTGATTTTATTTTCACAAGGAATGTCAGTATAATTTGACTCGCTGGAGAGGGGTTGGGGTCAGTCAGCCAAGCAACTACAAAACTGATACGATACAATAATGTAGACAAATACAGATACTTTTTATTTTCATGTCTTATCAAATACCATATTTCCAAATGAATGTATATATTTTAAATAGGATGCTGTTAACCTGAACATTGAGAAATTGTCCTGTGAAGAAATTGAATTTGGGATGAAGGCAGCTGTTGATGTTGGTGGTGGTGAAAATGTTGATATTCAAGTAGATGTTGAGACTGGAATAGATGCTGTGAAAACAGAGACAGATTGTGAAAGAATAACAGATGGTGCTTTATTGCACAGATCAGACGATAAGCAAAGATTTATGTGAACCAGTGTGGGAGCAAAGTTGTGTTTATTGCAAAACAACTTGCAACACATTGCATTGTAACACAGATTGGAATACATTGTATTACATCAGTTTGTCTATTGCCATATAGCATGCAATATGTTCCGTTACATCACAATTTTTTGTATTGCAATACAGCTTGAAACAGGTTGCATTGCATCACAGTTTTTTTCTATTGAAATACAGCTTGCAACATATTATATAACAATACAGTTTAGTCTATTGTAATACAGCATGCAACATGTATTACATCACAGTTTTGTCTATTACTATACAGCTTGCAACATATACTATTACATCACAGTTTTGTCTATTGCAAGTCAGCTTGCAACACATTGTATTACAACACAGTTTTGTATATTGCAATACAGCATGCAACAGGTTGCATTACAACACAGTTTTGTCTATTACAATACAGCTTGCAACACATTGCATTACATCAGTTTGTCTATTGCAATACAGCTTGCAACAGGTTGCATTACATCACACTTTTGTCTAGTGCAATACAGCTTGCAACACATTGCATTACATCAGTTTGTCTATTGCAATACAACTTGCAACAGGTTGCATTGCATCACAGTTTTGCCTATTGCAATACAGCTAGCAACAGATTGTATAAAAATACAGTTTAGTCTATTGCAATACAGCATGCAATAGGTTGCATTACTACACAGTTTTGTATATTGCAATACAGCATTACAACCAAGTTTTGTCTATTGCAATACAGCTTGCACGATATTTCATTGCATCACAGTTTTGCCTATTGCATTACAGTTTGCAACAGGTTGTGTTACATCACAGTTTTGTCTATTGTAATACAGTTTGCAACGGATTGTATTTCAATTTCCAACCTTAATTTTAGAATTGGCCAAAACATTTCATTTCCAATAGTTCCAGCTTGCATATAATTATTGAATTCTTATTGCTTTATAAACAACTGGTAATGTCTGGTTAATGATTGTGGTGTGGGATTATTGATTGATCATGGTGTAGGGTTATTAACCATGACATAGAATTACTTATCGTTGACCGTGATGTAGGAGTATTAATCCTGATGTAGGATTGTTGATTATTCACCGTTTTGTGGGATTATTGATGATTGATGTGATGTAGAATGATTGATCATTGACCAAGATGTGGGATTATTGATCCTGGTATAGGATTATTGACCATTGCGCAAGATATGGGAGTATTGATCATTAACTTTGATGTCAACTGTTTCTCATACAGTTGTACTTTTATATAAAATTCCACTGTTTTACAATTTATTTGTAAATGGCACTACACTCTAGGAAATTGATATTTAATTCTCAAGATCAACTGCTTCTGTACAAACAATTACAGTATAGGAGCTTTACAAGGATGAAGACATGTCCAAACTTCTGCTTCAAAATACAGGTCAGGAACTTGATACTTGAACTGATGATAATACACAATTTCGTGCCAACCACAGTGGTGGTATAGTGGTAGAGCCAGTCTCTCATAAAGAAGATATGCTGCTGGCCATTTACACTTTCCATGCCCTTTTGAGTTTTTTTCTTAATCAATGTCTGAATTTCTCAATACTGAAAAATAGAAAACAAGAATTGTATGCATCCAGTAAACGAACATCTATGACTAGATAACACTGCCATTTAAAAACAATATAAGGATCAAATATCAATCTTTACAATCACATGAGATAATATTTGTTGTTTACTATGGTTCATTATGCCACACACAGGTTAATTCTTTGCATAAACATACTTTCAACATCATAAATTTATTTAGAGATTTAGGGATGTCTAAACAATAAAACTGATTATTTTAGGTTTAACATAATTTAGTTTGAAATAAGACCCAAATTTTACTTTGAAATGGGGTTGGGTAACAAGTTCTTTAAGCTAAGATTCGACCTTCTCCCTAACAGTCACAAGTTCAATAACAAGGTGTATAACAGAACAAATTACTTGTTTATGTCATGACAAACAACTATAAGTATTCAGCAGCTGATTGAGTGAGAGCAAGAGAGATAAAGACAGAGTGAGAGAGAGACAGAGACAGAGACAATTTAATAGCAGCGAAAAAAGTATATGATTAATATATCTATTAAAACTGATTTCTTTTAACGATTGATATATTCGAGATTCAGTATCCCAGACGGGTCCAGCCCAACCCGAATTCGTCAGTGATTGATGTCTAAAAGGCATGCAACTTAAAAAAAGAAATCCTGTTTGCATATACAGAATCCCATGTTAATACAACATAATAGTTTGTATCTTGTCTCATTTAATCGCCGTTATACGTATGATACTAGAGGAACATTACATATTTTAAAAAATCAAATCATTCAACAACATGCTTTGATATGCACTTGTCTGCACCCACCCACAACTGGATTCATTTCAAAACATTTCTTGACAATAAACGCGAAATTTACTCGTGACATACATACATCACGTTCACTAGTTCTAGTGTATATTTCTTGGCTTTCGCGTACAACAAAAACAATTATTGAAGTTAATCGGACTTACTTACCAATACATTGCTATTGCGCATTTAGTCCTCTTTATCTGTATAGCGCTGTAACAATATTATCAAACGCTTTGTCTGTATTCATATATTTATGTTACACATTTTCCTAAATTAATCATCTTCTTTTATATATATTCATTCTTCTTTTGACAAGCGATTAAGACTTTTCAATTAGTTTTGTTTTTTACTCGATATTACTACAATACAGACTAGCACAAATAACACATGTATAATTATAATATTTAACACAAGAAATCAGAACGATGAGCAAATACATCAGTTCTTTCAGATGGCAATTTTATTAAAACTGTTAACACTTCTACTAGCTGGAGAAGGAATGATTCATAAACTCAAATGTGGACAACACGTGTAGTTTTATTTATCGAGCGACATTATACCATAATAAGAATGCATACCTTTTACGTATTTATTTCATACATTTATACGAGTACTTTATTTTCGTGGGTATTCAATTTCGTGGTTTCCAATTCAAAGAAATATTCGTGGGGTCTTAAATTCGTTAAATCCCAATTTCCAAAAAAAAAAAAAAAAAAAAAAATAAAGTTTACACTTTCGACATCGCATAGTTCGTTCCAGTAATTAACCTCTGCTGTAATACACACGTTGCTCGTGAGGGTTTATCGCACCCCGCTGTGCCAATAAGAATTGACACAAGTCAATAAGTACCCTAATGTACAAGTACGATAATGAACTAATTGTTATGCAAACCAAAGGAGAGGAAAGGAGAAGTACGAGATCTAATCCAGAAAGGGTTTAAGAAGGCAGGCCTGCAGTAAATAACAATAGTACGTGCCACATCACGTGACTGTGATAATGAACAGTAAATGAATGTGCTACGACTTTTAATAGATTTGTTTGTTTTATTCATTAAAAATGATCATAAAGAGAAACAATATAATTAAATAAAAAATACCACTAAATAATAGATATTACTTCACTAGAAACTTATGTTTTAGTTTTCTTTGTACGCGCGCATACTGTCCCTTTATAATGGTTTACACTTTTCTTACAATGTTTACCGTAGGCCTATATGTCACATTGTTTCAAACTGTTTCAACTCGATAGCATTTAGCTACAAGATGACGGTCTATTTTTAGTACCTCTGACATTTGATTGAAATATACACGCGCATTTGGGTAAATTATAACACATCTTGCTACACACACACGTCTATCAGCGGATCGACGTAGAATTAAAGATGATATGAGTATAACAAATTCTTACACTGTTTACAAAATTATCAATGTAAATATTGATGCAATATGACGAAAGAAAATACATAAATAAAGGATGGATTATTTACCACAATGCGATGCACGTAGGCATATGAACACAGAGGTAAGTTATATGTTGACAGCATTACATAGCGTAAACTCGATCACATGACTAGATGACGTAATGTGTCAAACTAAAATGAAAATGCTATTGAAGTGCAAATAAATAAAAGTAGCTAAAAATGCACTTACCTTTCACATAGGTGAATATATATCAATGGACTTATTTCATAACAGTGACAATTCATTGAACAACACAAATTTCTTATTTCATTTAAAAAAAGAATGTCATAGTAACCAATTAAAAAAAAAAAAAAAAAGTTTTTTTTTTAATTTAAACTTTATTCATGCAGCTTTATATAGCCACCTCTTCATATAACAAACCTTTTCAACTATTTATTTATTTTCATTCAACATTTAACATACGGTTGTGCGATAGTTTCAAACTCGTTTTAAACACATTTCTATAAGATGGGTACTTCTCCGGAACCTCTATGATTCCTTACATACGCCATTGGTGATATTTAATTGGTGACCATTATTGAGTCAGCAGACGTTGAAATTGATATTCGTAAACAAACTTAGCTATTGTCTAGGTTTTATTTAAACTTAGAAATTGACATAATGAGAATTTGTTCAGATCTGTATTAAAAAATGATTTTCAAAATTGTATCGGAAGCATATTTTTTATTCCATCAATATCCACGTGGAAACTGCTACTAAATATAAACATGTGTACAGGAAGTTGAAATACGCATGAGTGATTTCATTATTCTCAAAATGTCGGTTTTAAATAACATATATTTATCAAATATCACATATCTGCCATTATGAGCATACGTAGGAAAATTATGTTAGAAGGAAAAGTATTGATCTCTTCGTACTGATCAATTTTATTTGCGTGTTTTAGAAAGCCTATCTCATTCTCAGTCATAAGAACTATTATTTTAAGACATCATTCAAAATCCAACTCTCTATTATCCGACAGCTCTTGTTATAGATAGTTAGTATGCCCACCGTATCATGACTTACATCCCGACGAAATATATCAAACATTTCTGTTAATACGGATAGTATAGTACTATACCAAACATATGTGTTCTGTAATATGATATAAATGAAGCCATATTTCTCAGAGCTTAATATATATTTTTCTGCCCAACAACATTCATGGCATTGTATTTGTATTTATTTACTGAATATCCAAATTGCTTACATTATATATGTATTGTATGATCAATACATAGCGTAATTGAATGTGCCTGTATGCTTTTTATTTTTTTTAATTGAATACATAAGCATATTTTACACTTCCATAAAAATTAAATAAATGTAAAGAGTGGTAAGTCAATTAAATAAATTAAACAGTAATTCACATTTAAATTATAATTATTGTTTGTTGCATATATTTACTAACTGAAGCTTCAAGAACACAATAAAAACGTAACAAAGAAATTCAATGAAATGATCAAGCTTTTAATAATATCTAACATATAAACAGTGTCTTGGTTATTTATTAAAGCACGTTTTATACAATGGTAATATTCAAAGACATGTAGCACAAAAATGAATAAATTAATGATTTTTTTCTCAATCTTTATAGTAACACATTAGGTCTAGTATATACTATACATCTAAACATTAGTATTTACACCAGCTTTTTTATTTCCAATCAACGTTATTATTCTGATCATTTTCCACATTATTGTAAATTATTACGTTACACACGAGGGTATAGCGACGTCAGTTTATTTCAGAAGTAATTTCCCTACTCTTGCTCATCGTTCCACTCATACTCTTTAAAAAATAGGGGAACCATGCGAGCTTTCAAATGGCTTCCATGTTATCTATTCTTAATCATTATGTGCACTGTACCGCAACAAATACTTAGTTTGCAGCATAGTTCATGAAATTGACTTTTGATATATTTATTTATACAATAAATGAAATCTCATTTGATATCATGTATAACCTAAATATAGCAAGAGGTCTACATTTTAAAATGTGTGTGCTTTACATATCCCTCATACATGCATCTGACTTCCAATAAGAAAATCTAGCATTTCTTTTAACTTGTGCTCCCTGACGGACTTCCCCTACGAGGGTTCTAAAAGTAACTTTTTATACTGTCAATATTTAATTCCATTGCACTAAACTCTTAAACGAGAAGTTTTATTTAGAGAAAAAGGCCTGGTTATTTGACATACCATCATTTTTGCAACACGATAGTGTTAGAGAACCATTCTTAGTTCAGGTCAGAGACTTACACAAGGTTTAGCACAAACGCATTTAAGCTTATTCTTACAACGTTTGTTTTATTTTTGATATGCGCTTTTATGTTTATATGTTTTGTATAAAATAGAAGAAGTAAGCAATTAAAGTAATACTGACTAGTCCTCGTATAATTATCAATTATTTAAAAACTGTGTAACAATAAAGCGAAATAGAATAAGTAATTATAATTTAAATTGAAACAAAAAATATAAGTAAATGCTTTATCTACGTTAATTGACATTAATAAGGCATTTGAAACAGAAAACTCGCCATTAAATCGAAATGAGCATCTTGCAAAACGAACATATCTAAACAACTAATATTTCATAAGATAATATATATCTTTGATAAAAACAAGCAATAACCACTACTCCGGATACACATATACATGTATAACAAGATTTTAGAATAAAAATTATGAAAATATGTCCCGAAATAGAGAGTTATTTAAAACACGATAATATACATTATTGGCACAATGGCTCTAAACTTTAAGCCTGTGACATAAGAAATCGAACCGAGTAATGAATATTTCGATTATCCAAAGGTTATAACTGAATAAACAGACATCCTATTATACCTGCAGCACAAAACCAATAGTTATATATCTACAATGTTATTATCAAAATTATGATTTATTTGGTGTAACTAAGTTACAGTGTCTAAATATTGTCTTGAAAAACATTAAGCAAGTGTTTGGTCAATATTCAATAAAACTATGAATGCAAAAATGATAATTAAGTAAGCAAGTGCAATATTGCATGATTCCAATGTCATAATAAAGGCACATTAGTCAAATACGTGGTAACAGGTGAATTAGATTAATACTTAATGATGAATGTGTTGCATGCAAGAGTTAGAGCAAGAGTTAGAGTCCACTCAAGGTCAATTAAATCAATATTTGATTATTCAATTTTAAAAAGCACAAAACTATAACATATAATTTTGAGATGAAACATTGCAGACATGTGTGCAAAGTTTAGTTCTGTACATACAATAAAGTTTAGTTGTGTTCATTGAAGTATAACTATTTTTAATCTCCGTTTGTTCTTTCACTTCCACTTTTTCGTAACTTTCTTTGTCAACATAAATGTTAATTCCATAGTCATAGAAATTGAAAACTTATCCTTTTTCAGCTTTTCAGTCATTTAAACAACACATTATTTTGTTTAATTCATTTTGTTCCATTTTTTTAAGAATCAGTATAATTTCTACTAATTATGCCAAAAGTAAACAGTAAATGACACTGTTTATTCCTGTGTCTCAGTTATCGACACATAAATTAGATCAGCTAACATCTTACCCAGCCAAATCTTATTATCAGTTTAATTTTGTCCGCATTATTATAATTAAATCTTTGTCATCTTGGCACAATAAATCTAAGATAAAAATAAAACGCATAAAAAAGCGCATTTCCATGAAATGCATATACTGTATAAGTGTTCTACTTGGTTTATTAACAAAGTCATTGAAGTCGACAATATACGATGGCGTTTGAAATGCATTGTGTATTTATAAGTAGCGCAAAATCCACTTGGAATTTTACATCGATATCTATAAGCATGGATAGCTCTATTCAAAGCATACACAGTGGTATATACATGTTTCTACTGAACCACGGGATTCCAGAGTTTCCTAGTCATTTCAATGTAGACATTCGTTGACCATTGTAAAAGTTGTTGGGAAACCAGTAGCAAAAAATGAGGACATTGGACTTTTGTCGAAGTTCGTACTAAACTCGGTTGTTCTCTAATATAATTTTTGATGAAGTCAGGAGGGTTTAAGGGTTGACGAAAGAGAGAATTCGTAGACTGAAAAATAAATTTGAGTCTGGTGTGGAGTTTGGTGTGCTCTTCAGCTAAATACAGCAACATGTAAGAAATTCGTGTCTAAAATTAGAGAATTTGTTCGAGATGACGCGCGATATATTGTGCGCGATATAGCATGCCTTGCAGGTGTTTCACTATCTTCAGTTCATTCCTTTATGAGAAAAATCATGAAAGTTGCTGCTGGGTGGGTGCCCCACTTGTTGACTGACGGCAAAAAGAAGTCATTTGTTGAAACTGCAAAAAATATTTATTTCAATGAATATAACCAAAGGCAAATTTTGGAACTGGTGACGAAACCTGGGTACACTATTTCAAACCATGACGAAAGGTTGGAAACAAAATATGGGCCCCCAAACATAGCCGATGGCCAGTCATTGCCAGAAGGACCTTGAGTGTAAAGAATATTTTATGCAATTTTCTTCTCTGATGAAGGTTAATCATTACAGGTACCGGTAAACAAGGAAACAAGTGTGACTGGAAGGTACTATCGTGATGTGGTACATGTACTAAACAAACTGAAAACGTACTGCAAAAAACGTCGTCCAGTCACTGGATTTAAAAATCGTTCGCCTCTTGTACGAGAATGCTCCAGCACACTCGTCTGTTTTTTATAATGGTTTTTGTTAAGTCTGGTAACGTTACAGAGCTACCACACTACACGTCTTTGTCTTTCCCAAAATTTAAAAAAAAACTCCCTCTCTGGTCGTAGATATGGGTCACGCCAGACTCTTGGTTCTGTCGTAAACCAGTGCCTTCCTAGTATACCCAATTCAGCCTATTGTGACGCTTTCCTGACTAAAAGTGTGTCTTTCTAAACGGGCAGAGTACTTTGAGGGTATGAAATACAGCCATTTACATTTTAGTTACTTATTAATGGTTAAAGGGCTAACACCCAAAACATTTCGAACCACCCTCGTTATTGAGATGTACTGCACTGCCTTAAGTTTACTTTAAACATAAATGTCATGTAAACGTATGATTGAAGTAAGAAGTATTTGATGTTATTTAAGTGCAACACTTATATGTGTTAAGTCCATATAATATACAATCGTTTACAACTTAGGATACATTGTTAAATCTCTATGACGAGCTGGCTTTCTATATAAGAATCATGCAAAACAATGAATAAATCTTGTATTGCAGAATGTTGCCACAATGCCAGTATACCACTTTATTGTAGATAATTACATAACGTTAGCATATACTGAGCAACTGTCCAAGAATTCAAGAACGAACTCGTAGCAAAACTTGTACTGGTCCTGAAAGACACAGATGTTTATAAATTAGTATAAACAGTTTACAAGAACAATTGTTTGCCATGTGATAAAAATAAAATAAAATCTTTATCTATGTATGCATCGTCTTATGTTTAACTTAAAGCTTGTATGTGCTTCTCACATGTCATAAATGTGACAACAATGGACTACTTTATTTAACACAAATAACAAGACAATACATATTGCATTATATTAATTATATACAGAATATGCCATATAACAAAATTTATCAGGTTTGTCAACGACGTTTTTAGCTTGATGTTATAAGAACTACAGTGAATATATTTGACAACTAAATACGAATAAGCATTTAAACCTACAAAGTTCGGGATGATTTGCCTCCTTCTTATTTTGATGAATCTGATTGACTCTGCTATAGCAACTTCTCGTTCACACTTCAACCGTTCTAGAACTGACCACATGACACAGAATAGACCACTTCTAGACGCCCCGTCCCTTCATAATGAGTCATGTATACGTATCATATAAAAACTTATATAGCGTATAGCTTTTAATGTTGATGAAACATTAAGAAATGAATTTGTAACCTTGTGACAAATGAGTTTTATCAATTTCGGCGGTTTTATTGTTAAAAGAGTTTTGTATTTCCAAATAGGTATCATTGTAGAACAAAACGAAATTGTTATATAACAGTATAATACATACCTACCCCTAAACACAGTCAGTTCTTTGACTACAATATGTGTTTTAGATCGTGTTTAAGAAGACTATTGCTATTTAAAGAGAAATATATTTCGATGGAAATATGTACATACTATTGATTTGTACTTTCTATGATTTTTGATTTTCATTGCAATGCATATGATGAGGTTGAAATGATGTCAATATCATAATATTATGTTACAGTTGAAAAAGTATTGTTTGCGTTTGTTAGTTTCCTTCTCTGTTGTATTTTGAATAGAGAAAGATGGCAAGGGAAGAAACTAAATCACAAAACACATTCATTTTTTTAAATCTAAAGTAACGTGAAAATATTGTGATAACGTAATTATTTTGATATATCTGACTTCCGATGTAATACCAAATCTGAAATCTATAAATACAATTTGTGATGTGTAGCTGTTGTTAGAAATTGACTACGCTACAGAAAAAAATAAGAATATTAGCTTAGTAAGATAACATTTGCTTATTTAACACTATGCATTTTATTCTCAAAAACATTTTCATATTGTTTCAAATAAGACACTTTTTACATGTTGGAAGTATGAATATGACATATGGTGCTTCATGCCTCGAAAATCTTCTATGTTACGTTTTAATTTAAATAGTACGTTCAGGAAATTGCATTCAATTTTTAAATCTCACTTTCCTGGAAGCGAATAACAAAATCTAATTATCTAAAACTGTCAGTAACTGTGAGTTTGACATTGTTAACCAAAGCCATGGACTGTAATATGTTAAAACACCTTTTCTCATAAATGTAATGATCTAAGAATTATAGTTGATATAGTGTATAAGCAAACTATACTATAATTATGTTGTAAAAAAAATAGTTCGGACTACTTTGGTTAGTAGTAGGTGCAATTGACTTTTATAACGTTGTACCGTAGTATACGTTGTACCCTGTTAATCTGTATTTACATAGTGCGTGGTACATGCGAGTTTTTAACTCACGAACTTTTAAATTAAATCTTGAAATAAATGCATTATTAACCAATGTCATATAGTTTATTATATATAATTATATAATTAATTATCATACAACATATACTTTTAGTTAGTACATTACCAAATTGAGTAACATATATGTTACTTACATACACTGCACGACGATTGGTCTTCTATCAGAAGTATCTGTAACTGATTTGTCAACATCTGCTAGCAGGCGCAGCATGTGTCCTTTGACTTGTGGAATATCACCATTCCATGATTTGAAGTGGAACTGTTTTACATATCTGGCTTGTAACTATGATTTAGTTTTGAAAGGAGCAATAAGTAAACTAAGTTATTCATCTAATCGCAAAATAAAACAAAACAGTGTGTAATAGTAAGCAGGGTAATGATTATTTTGTACCAGGAAAGATAAAAAGTTTTAGAACAACAATAATAACATACATTGAACCACACTATTTTCAAATGTTGAACAGTACAGTATCGTTTCTAAAAATCAGTACATGAATTTAACAATAAAAGCAATCTTTTATGGTATGACTACACTTACGCAGACATTTAACAATATAAACAAAAACGAGACGAATTTCTACAAAATAATAATAACATGTGCCAAAATGACAAGACATTTTAAATGTATTGCTTTTGCTTTCGAAATTTTGTTGCTTTGATCGACTTGATATGTTTCTCCACAAAACATTTCAGAAAAACAATTGGGAACATTCGTTATCATTACCAGTTATGCATACAGTCAATTCTATTTCAAATTATTTGCTCTGTGAACAGATTAAAACAGATGAAATACGTTTTATTTTGAATCGGCAGCAAAATATATAAAACCTAACATAAGTAAAGAAAATATGCCGTTTTTGAACCCTTTAAACTATCATATTGTCCTTAAATATAGTAGGCAGTTAATGAAGTTTATATATTTCACGGGCTCAATCTTGAACGTTAAATTTTATGTCATACATATTATGTGCGTGTTTTGCTGCATATAAATTTGTCATACAAAATATGTGTAAACTTTACCCGGCCATTAACCCCTTGGAACGAGTATCTAACCGTCCTCAATGTATAACTGTTAAGCACATCTTGACGTATGAGTTCGACGGAAAACTGGCCTACTGACAAAATTGCATCTCGAGACGAAGGCCAATACATGCAGTCCTGCAATAATGTTTAAAACAGTTTAATTGTTTAATGATTTTCATCAACTGATTTATTATGGTTTCTTTAATGACAATATAGGTACAGAAAGTTTTGACATAGACTTGAATGGCGGTAAATGTAACAAAAAAAAACGAACATAAACTCATGTATCCAAATGCGTTATAAAAATCAAATCAAAATAATAACCAAGAATTAATGTTAGGCCTTGCAATTCAATATTAGAAGTCATATGTCGAATTAAAAATAGGATTTTCCATTTTTTATATCAATTAAAGAAATAACTTATATTAATTTGGAACAATCCATGTTTTGTTAGATGCTCTTTTAATAGTTTGCTTTCAGTTTTCCTCAGATTAATACATTTATTGGAAGTGTTTGTGCTTCTGTGATACTTGTGTATTTTGAATGCGACGTATTCGGTTGGATATACTGTATACTGTCGCCTTTTTATCAGCAAATATACGTCAACAATGTGAGAAGTGTATATTGTTAATGAACATAGTGTTTGTTTGAGTGCTTTACTATGGGAATATCGGAAATTGAACCGGATGAAACGGTGTAATTTAACTACATTTAACTGTAGGTTATGAAATATGAAGATATGCAAATGCTAAAATGTATATGCATCGAATTCTCCAATTAAACGTATTTACCTGTGGTATGTCATCGTCCATTAGCACAATTGTAGATACTTCATAATCCCGTACCATTCTTACAAAGTCAACAATTGTATCTTTCAATGGAACTTGTGTTATGATCAACGAGCCCAGATTCTTGTATGTCTGTAATTAATTTGGTGCAAGAACTATAACACATTAGAATGATTATGTAATCACATTATCATTTTAGTAGATCGTTTTTAAATATATGGAAAATGAGGATATTAAATGTATTCTATTTCGATGAATTTACAATTCTTACCGAAAGTACAGCTGCATTGATATAATTGTCAGTACCATCAGTTAAAAGCATTGGTCTGTATTCATCAGCTAAAACACAAAGCAGTCGTGATGTTAAGGTAATTCAAAATAAACAAAGATAATACAGAGACATGTATATACGATTGTAAGGAATGGTATCATCAGTTTGAAAATTGTATGATCAACGTTACAATCACGGTAAATTAAGATGGTTGTTATTGTCTTAACAGAAGTTTGAACGAGTTTTGTGTTAATTTTGGATATAAATTCTAGACTTTAAATATACATATTATTTCATGTACGTGGTAGTATATTCTCATTCCTTGTCTTTAGTCGGTTTTCTGGCAATTTCGAATCACTGATCTTGTCCCGTGTCGCACTTATTGCAAATCCTGCGACATCTTCAGAGTCATTCTCCACAGCTAATTTGTCGTCTATTGTAATTTCCTGAATTGAAATGTAAACATATCAAAAATTACAATAAATGTACGTTTGAACCAGATTTATAAGGCAGTAACTTAAACCAACACACTATGTTCAGGAAAGTGAACAACAGCGACAGCAGTTAAACTTTGCCATCTTTTGATATGATATATACCTGAGTATATTTCTGTTGTATCAATAATGTCGTAGCATATACACAATTAGCACATTTATTAAACATCATAGTAAATGGGTATATAGTTCAGATTATCTATCAGTTAAGGTCATATAATATAAATTGGAACGGTACGAGTTCACGTACGTATCTACCAATTCCAACATTGTTTAATGGACTACAGTTTAACAAACATTCAGTATAGAACTTCAAGCAAGTTTTAAAATAAAGAATTCCACAAAGAATATGTTTGTCTATTACTGTCAACATTTTATCACCTTTTACATAGAATAAACAACAATATTGCAAATCGTTTTGATTGAACATTATAGCACATCACTAATTGCCAATACATGCACGATGCATTATAATTAAATTATAGTTGAGCTGACACATTTTGTTCTTTGTTCTTAGCTCAACTGAGCGGTAGGCTTTCGTGATCGTCTAATGTTACTCATTATTTTGTTTTTAAATAAATATGCAATGTTTAAGCTAAATGATTCAGTTTTATTCCCATTATTTGACTTTATAGTATCAAAGGGTCATGAAGTATTGATATTTTTTTGTTCAAAAATATTTGGCATAACTATGTATATTACTAAAATAGAGGAGCTATAAGAACGTATTTTTATATGATAACGGTAAAACAATTGTATTCAGCTTAGAAACTGACTTTATTATGCAAAACTTAACAGTTACGGCTATTACATGGTCGAGTCTACATGATAAAACAACGATGATAGTTAAAAGCAAATATGCAAACAGGATATAAATAGCCACCAAAGTGTATGTGAAATAGTATAAAAATCAGTAAATAGAAATATATGTATCTGGAATTTTGAGTACAATACTATTAACTACGCCAGATCAACAATCGCTAGGAGAATACTTTTAACGACGGGTCGTTTTTTTTATTAAGTCAAACTGCACATGGACAGTCTGACCTACTAATTGCACCATTGATCATGATTATTGATCGATAATTATGTTTTTATCTATATATTGCGATTTATTATTCACTATGTTTATTTATCTTTCTTTCTTTCTGTTTACATGCAAATAAAAAAAACAATGAAATAGTTTGTCTGACTGAAAACATATCATACCAATATTGTCCTAACATTTGTTTTAATCAGCACAAATGTAAAGATAAAACAGCAAAATTTTAAAATGATTGTTTGATGGAAACAAATTCTCATTTAACAGACTACTCTCCACTTAGCTTAACATTCAACATTCAAACAGTGCTTGGTAATCGATCTGGATTATTTGCATGTACCTGTATAATTTTTATTCATTAATGATTATCCAAAATAATACTCACATGTGCTGGATAAGGAAAACGATGCTTAACACATATATTAGGTGATATTAGTTGAATATGCAATATTAATTGATTGTTCTTACAAAGTTCTAGTATGTCCGTACGCTGTTGGCTTACTGTTATTGGTAAAAAACAAGGCGTCAAATAGATTGCGTACGAACTAATCAAATCTGAAAAAAAACGATTGTAAAAACACCTTGTATTCAGTTTGAAGTTTTGTTTCATTACATCCTGGTGTTTTAGTTTGAAGATTCCTCCACCTGTCTCTGTACTCCTCTGATTTACACACAGTAGCAATCGGGTTGAGTACCTCCAAGGTTGCTTGGTGAAGGAAAACATACTGTGCCTGGCAGGATGATAGGGGCAATGTTTGCAGTTTATGTAAACATTAATTTAAAATATTTACTAGATGAATGCTATTAAGGACCATCTATATAAAGTAAAGATTTGTATACAGGTGAAAGTAATCGGTATTATAAAATTATCCTTTCATTAACAATTTTAAGGAAGTAATTAAATAAATCATTGAGCAGTCGTCAATATATTATACTGAGCAAATTATATCTGAAATTGTTATAGATCGATATTGAAACGTCATATGTATCACATCTCTCTTTTTCCAACTGGTATATCAATTGAAACTTTGTACAGTGTATGTGATTTACTTTTGGCAGATGCATGGTCTTCAGTTACATTTATTCATTATCAAAATCTGAACAGAAGAGCGATATTTGTGCCCTTCCAATATATAGTTACACTTGTTTGGACCATGTGCAGTCGTTGATCTCTCAGCTCAGACACACACGCATGTACGTTGACGGAACCCTCGCTCTTTCCTTGATCATACAGATAATCTAGGGCTATGAATGTCCCGGTTCTTCCAACACCAGCGCTGTGAATACAATTAATTAAATTTATATGTTAACATAAAAGTTATATTTCACGTCCGTGTGGGAGTTAAGTAAACATGTAGCTTGGTTTGACCAACCTGCAACTGTTTTCTGAAATAATTCGAAAATAAAGTTCTGGCCTCAATAGATAGAGTTTAAAGTATTTTTTCATAATTGTGTATCATTATGTACATGTATATGATATTGTATACCAAGTTCATAGTGATATTATACCTGCAATGCACAATCCACGGAGTGACACGTGCTTGCTTGCTGTGTTTCATCTTTTTCCACAACTGTACGAGAGATAAGCATGTATTCGGCACGTCTTTATCTGGCCATGCAGTGAAGTGGTATTGAGTGACCTCAATCTGAGAGCCAGAGCCCGACTGAATTTATGAGAACATCGTTAGGAAATAAAAGAAGCCAACAATATGTGTATCAAAAAGATAAAATTATTGTCATTCATATGTCGATCACAATTGTTAATGTTTCTTTAAGTATTAGACGGCGGTATACCTGTTGTGTGACAAACGAAACATTTTATTAATATAGCCATTATAACTGATACAGTATATACATTGAAAATTACTTTTCATGATATTAAACAGACATACCATTTTACAAGTAAACGTTCGAATAGTAAATTCAGAATACACGTCCTCGGACACAGCTTTTATACGAAAGTTACCATACTGATCTTCTCCCTCTGCAGGCCAGTACTGGATACACTTCACCTGAATCACATACATATATGGCTTAATAACATGGATAGGCCGTATGTTTTATTATACATGGTTCATTTCATAGACTTATTACATATTTTCTTATTAACCATGTATGTTACAAATATAGGTATTATTTCATAGCCTAGTTTATACAGGGTGACAAAATAAGTATAAGTGTTTAAACTATAAAATATGACTGAAAATCTTCGGTTAAAGGGTTGTCATATTAGTATAAACTATAATCACCCTCTTCATGGAGCACTTACATACACATAGGAATGATGAGACCGGTCACATGTTTACCCACCATTAGTCTATTGAAGGTCAGTTTATTTTGATGGAGGATTGGTAAAATAAAGTATTGTAAATCATCATTTTCGACTATTAAAAGAACTATTATTTCATTTATTCAAGTCCTATTTAAAAATGGGAACAATAAAATAGTTATCCGCTTTACTTCGTGCAAGTTCCAATATGTAACGAAATGATGTCATTCTCTAGTGCAAATTTTATCTTGTTTCTATTGACATGTTATATTTATTTTTTACTCAGAAATTGATACTTAGAAAAGTCATGCAAAAACTAGAAATTGTGATTTTTAAAATCCACATCCACACAAAACTGCAGTATTGCCGCCCGTTTTAAATTAAAGAAGATTGCTCTAGTTTTTTTCTATGGATAGAATTTTATTAAACTTTCCAGTATTAAAGTTTAACGTATGTTTGTGTAATATCAGAAATAAAAAAAACACATGTTACCGTACAGATTGTTTGGTATTATCCATCATAAACACACCCGTTCTTGACATTTGGCGAACAAATGTATATTTAACAAGCAATGCAAAAACAATATTTAACATTATTTACATCTAGTATTTATTCAAAACTAATACAGAGAGGCAAGCATAAAATAATGATTGTTATAGAAATGGTAATTATACGCTTGAATTTAACTGTTTAGGGCTTTTAAAAACAAAATTATTTCGACAGAATGTCAATTGTTTATCAATTTAGCAATAAAAATATATCGTTTTGTTTAATATTTTGATATAGTATATGGATAAACTTTCCTTAAAACCTCACAATATACTCTTTGATACCTATTCTAATGACAATCAATATAGAAAATACATGTTACCGCGTAATTTGTGAAAAAATAACTCTTAAAGTATACCCTCGTTGAATAAACTGCATTTGCAAAATTAACACTTTTATACTAAATGAGCATACGTGTGTAACAATTAAGATTTCTATTATTTTATATTTAGGTTAAATTGCTATAAACAATTAGTTTATACCAGTGTGCATATTTCATTGATTTAACATAATATAAGAGACCACTTTCAGGCGTATACATGATAAGCGTACTATCCGAAATAGGGTGAATTGTAATATAATTGTAAGTAGTGACACTGGCTGATCTCGACAAAGTTGCTTTCCTTTAAACGCGGAACTGGTGCCCATGAAAAACTATAGCAACTGTTCTTCAAGGCCATAAGCAATGGAAGTATGTATATTTTCATTTTATAATTCATTAATGTCATTTTTAAACATAAGCATGTATCTTCAATATTACATTTACTCCGAATATTATTATATTGCCGCTGCAAAATGAAAATAATTATCTCCCTCGATTTGTGACGCATTACACGAACCATGCGCTATATTTCGATGTGTCTTTGAATAAAAAACGTGCTAAGCTGTGTTGGTTTTGGATGAAATATGAAATGTTTGTTGAATAGGGATGTGACCGCTTTTTTTAAATCATAACATCCAAAATTGATGGATGGATGAAATGGAATTGATGTATGGTGAATGGATGGATGGATGGATGGATGAAATGGAATTGATGTATGGTGAATGGATGGATGGATGGATGGATGGATGGATGGATGGATGGATGGATGGATGGATGGATGAATGGATGCGTGGATTGATGGATGGATGGATGGATGGATGGATGGATGGACTTCCGGGAAATCTATTACATATGTGGACGGACGGACAGACGGATGTTGTTTTGGGTTGACTGGTTGGTGGACGGACGGACGGACGGACGGATATATATATATATATATATATATATATATATATATATATATATATATATATATATATATATATATATTTATATATATATATATATATATATATATATACTGTCAGAAATGACAATATCAAGCTCATGTTAGAAATAGCATTAGAAATTTCATTTCAAAAGTATTACATGTATTATAGGCGTATTATCGTTTCAATAATTGGAGGTGGGCAACCTTGGGAGCGGGAAGTTGTAATACAAAGGCTTCCCTAAGAATATTTCGATATTTTAAACATTAAAAGCTGTTTTTAGTGAGTATTTAGTGAGTGTTAGGGATACGTTATATTTGGTATTTATTTCCCAATAGTTGATATAGTGAATTTTAAACATTTGTTGAAGTCAAAACGATAATATGTATCAAAAAACAATATTTAACTGGACTTAAACAACGGTACCTCAAACACTGGGGCCACAAAATGGTAAAATATCAAAATAGTTTTTAAAGCGTTACCTTATGTACTGAAAACCATGCCGTGGGAGAGAATTTGATATTGATAATTCCTCCCTCTGTAGGAGGTATGAGATGCCACATTCGGATTTGTTTTTATAAAACCAATTGCTACATTCCTTTTTCAAGGTAAAATAATGGTTGTTCATTCAATAAGTTTTAATATTTATTTATTAAACATAAAGCGAAAAAACAGATATATGAATAGAAAGAATAAAACGTGAACCTCCACCCGATTTCAAACTTATGACGTGGGAAGACTGTGGATGATTTTGTCATCGAAAGTGGGGGTACAGGAATAAACTACATGCATTTATTTGCATTGCTTATGACCTTTAAAGTAAATGTCTTTCAATATAATGAAACAATGAAAATATTATGTTATCCAGAGAAACATAGATAT
The DNA here is from genome assembly GCA_029582155.1 of Panopea generosa. NCBI lineage: Eukaryota > Metazoa > Mollusca > Bivalvia > Adapedonta > Hiatellidae > Panopea > Panopea generosa. The sequence continues at coordinate 25,984,464 of CM055894.1, read as the reverse complement.
GATAATGCTAATGAATAGCATAAACACATACTGGATAAATAGAGCACTTAATGGTTGAAAGGTAAAACAGCCACTTCAAAATTGCCAATGATTACATGCTTGCCAACAACGTACGGTCACGATAAATATAAAAGTAAATGCTACATACAAAATAATATACTCTTAATTAGGCCCGATATACCAATTTTATTGAAACAGTTGTCAATGAAAAAAATCATTATTTTGTTATATGTGGGGTCAGTTATAGATATATTTGGATAACTCGACTCATTAAAGAATTTAAAAGTTTCCTTTAATTTTGTTTCAAAACTCTTCCAAAGAAATCATTGCTTCACCATACACAGTAATAATAAGGGTTGTCCTTGTGTTCAGTAATTATATTAATTGATATGTCTAAATAAATATTTTTAATGAAAATCAGACAGTTTTTGTAAGTGATTGTTTTAGCTTCAGTATATCATTATTGTGATTAATAAATACAACTAAGCCTCTTATCTGATAATATTTTTTATATCATTCCTGCAACATACCCGATTGTCCTCTTTGCAGTTGGTCAACATTACGATAGTCGCTATCCTGTGTTTCCATACCATTCTCCATACATCCTCCACAGTGTCTTTCATTGCACCTATATGTAGCATTGACAGAAGAAATGTGTTTTCACACAATAAGTTGATATCAACACGGTTACAAGACAAATGCAAAGAAAATGTCAGGAGTCCAGCGAGGCATCGATTGAATAGTTCGATTCTCTTCCATCAATCCACTCAAGGACCTATATAATTCCTTGATCCATTGCATTCTCTGACAGAACAAAACTAGAAAGCTGCTATCTTTTGTGAGATCAAAATCCTCACTAGAATTATAAACCAATCAAATCGTGCTTAGTATGCGCCCGAAAGTGTAAATAAAGTAACAGTGTCCTGGTTCTAAAATAAGTGAATAAAATTATGTTATTTAAAGTGTGTGAAATGTCGTCTTATTCGTAAAGCGTGCGGGAAATACACCACACCAGCAAAATCGCTGTGGCGGCGAACGATAAATATTTCCTCCGTGTCCAAGTGATCAACTTCAATCTAAAAACTTAACGCGTAAACGTGTGCGAGTGACGACTTGATGAATGAATGTGCATTCTGTTGTGATTGGCTGAAAAGGGATTTAATCCAATACCTTTGAGCCATAGAAACCTATGAATAATTATCTGATTAGATATATTCTAAAACATGTGTAATTATTCACAATAACACAAAATATGTTATTTACCTTGTGATGCAATATACATGTTGTCTTTATTGTAACCCTAGAAATATAAGATAGAACGCAGTCGTTACAGTCTAAAAGTTTAAAAGATAAAATCAAAAAAAAAAAAATACTCATTATACAACGTAATACAAACATCATGGAATAAAGTATAATGTGTTTAATTTTCATATAGCAATGTGGTTAATAACAGATAAATCTAAAATATGATTCTGGTTGTTAGTTTAAGGCAAAGCGTATTTAAAAAATTAATAATGTTCAAGACTATTATGTTTTCACGATATATTATATTTTTTCATTAAATGAGATTAAAGGACGATGACGTTGTTATGCATATACTACCTACTCGTATGTAACTAGCATTGATGAAGTCTGACGAGTAGTTCCCAGGTTGTAACGGTAGTGTGACACGATTCTTATCATCTGCAAATATTGAAAATACCAGTTGAAAATATCAGTTGAAGTTATCCAGAAGTTTTGAATTTAGTTTGGATATTATATACTATACAACTATATAAACAATTTGTTTAAACCTGTTTCGATACATACATGCATACATTTCTCTATATCTGATTTTGGTCCTGTTTCTTGGTTTTGCTGCCTCATGGGTATCCAATTGAACCTTTGCCGGAATTTCCTACAATACAAAACATAATTAATGGTAAACAAGATATTGACTCATGTGCTTTTATGGTGGCAAAGGGAAAAATCGTATGAAAATATATATACAATATTATACATAAACTGTATTTTATTGACAACATGATTTTAATATGAAGGGTCCACTAAATATTCTCATTCCAATGTAAATATGTTAACTAGAAATATGTTGATTGAGCCGGCACTCAATCGTACAAGATCTATGCGTCGACAATGTGCATCTTTCAGCAATTTCAGTGTTATAATATACTACTTTTGATATAACTAACTAATCAATTACATTTATTGACTTTCAATTATTTGATATTACTCGAAATAAAGATAAAACGTGTAACATTTCCATATTTATTACATTGTAATCACGTTAAAAGTGTGTATATAGCCGTCACTACGTCGTATGTACTTACATACTGTCATATACAAAAGAAACATACTTAATATTTCAAAATGTTGGTTTATATTGGCCGCTCAAGGCTTGGTAGGGTATGCGTTAAGGCTCCTACCAAGATTGGTGCTAAGCAATACATAAGTTCTCTCAACCGAAAGGAGACCAGACGTGTTAGGCTTATCAGCCTTCTTAATCAAAACATGTATCCTACATCAGTACCGATGTTACTGTAATGCAATGCAACGACCCGAAGCAACTCGAGTGCACTAATACCTTTGTGACTAACAACATCAAGTATACAATAGAGTGTCACCCCCAGGGTCCAATCGATTGTGCGACCATAGGCCTCAGCTTCCAACGGGAACGTATCGGAATCGATACCGTCGTTGAAAGAAGAGAACCATAACCACACAAACAGCAATGAAAGGGGGCGCTCCGGCCGAATCGTATACGCTTTATTGTTGTATTACGCAAAACAGCAATGCTAGCTAGGTCTTACCAGTATTGTAAGGGCCAGACCTAGTGACCCGAAGCAACTCGGGTCAATTACCCTTAAAATAGCAAACGGTGTCATACAGCAGTCACAGTAATGCAAGCAACGCAACTGACTCGAAGCAACTCAAGTCCAAGTGGCAAACGGTATCACTCGCAAATCACCGTTATGCCAAGCAGCGCAACTGACTTGAAGCAATCCAAGTCAACCACAGCCTCAGTATAACGCAATAACCTACACACCTAATGCATTGCAACAAGATTAAATTAGTTTTCCGATTATCGACGAACATGTCCCGTCGGGAACGTAGCTGACTACCAACGACGAGAGATGAAAAGCCCACAATCTGGAAATTCACGACGTTTAAAGCTAAATATTACGAAAGCTACTTTTCACTGAATGCAGCGCCTGGTCACCTTCCGATCGATAAAACTTTTCCGCACTTTTTTTTTACTACATATTGAAGAGCGACTAGTAAAAGACTGCGTTTCTCATATGCACAGCAAACTGCACTGACTGGCTTATAAATAATATAAAATGTCTTCTGTTCTTTAGGTCATGACAAGAACTACTCAAAACATATGTTATCCGAAACAGAATTGCACTTAGCGTAGCTTCTTTCTGCCATACTGAAATTGTCTCTTGTACCATACTTTATTGCTGCTCGGTGTAGATGTTCACTCATAACATTGCACTATGTACCGTAGTAGCTGTCCATGTTCGTAGTCGTGTTCTAACATGTGATGCCAGAATGTTGCTCCTGCCAACAACAGTTGATCTTGGAATGTAATAACACCATACATGTATGGAAACCAGGATGTTCTATAATACCCCTCTAGCTGTTACTCAACGAACGTGACCTTGAGCCAGGTATCAGGAACATTTTCTAGCCGTTTCATTTCGGATAACGTCCTTCACCTCATCATGTAATAAAGTCTGGAAAAATATACTTAAAGCAGCAATTCTGATATAAATTTCCTATATATTGCGATAATGACATATGTTATGTATCGGGTATGTTTACACTAACATAGTTTGATGTAGAACCGGTAAATATGCTTTAGAAAGATCATGGAGTGTGGTGGGTGGGACAATTCGATATACTTTCCGCGCTAGTTACGAGTCAAAAGAACCTGTTGCACAATTTTTTTGCTTTAAATACTAATTTGCCGGACTGTTTACTGGGTTAGTCAAACGCAGTAAGATTGCTACCGTATAGAAACAGGTACCAGATTATTTCTACGGTAGTGACCGAGGCTTAACAAATCTTAGGAACCAGACGGCTTGATTTATTTCTCGAACAAATAAATTAAATTATTTTAATCAAAATAATTTCTTTTTTTTTTGATATTACTCGAAATAAAGATAAAACGTGTAACATTTCCATATTTATTACATTGTAATCACGTTAAAAGTGTGTATATAGCCGTCACTACGTCGTATGTACTTACATACTGTCATATACAAAAGAAACAGACTTAATATTTCAAAATGTTGGTTTATATTGGCCGCTCAAGGCTTGGTAGGGTATGCGTTAAGGCTTCTACCAAGATTGGTGCCAAGCAATACGTAAGTTCTCTCAACCGAAAGGAGACCAGACGTGTTAGGCTAATCAGCTTCCTTAATCAAAACATGTATCCTACATTAGTACCGATGTTACTGTAATGCAATGCAACGACCCGAAGCAACTCGAGTGAACTAATACCTTTGTGACTAACAACATCAAGTATACAACAAAGTGTCACCCCCAGGGTCCAATCGATTGTGCGACCATAGGCCACAGCTTCCAACGGGAACGTATCGGAACCGATATCGTCATTGATAGAAGAGAACCATAACCACACAAACAGCAATGAAAGGGGGCGCTCGGGCCAAGTCGTATACGCTTTATTGTTGTATTACGCAAAACAGCAATGCTAGCTAGGTCTTACCAGTACTGTAAGGGCCAGACCTAGTGACCCGAAGCAACTCGGGTCAATTACCCTTAAAATAGCAAACGGTGTCATACAGCAGTCACAGTAATGCAAGCAACGCAACTGACTCGAAGCAACTCAAGTCCAAGTGGCAAACGGTATCACTCGCAAATCACCGTTATGCCAAGCAACGCAACTGACTTGAAGCAATTCAAGTCAACCACAGCCTCAGTATAACGCAATAACCTACACACCTAATGCATTGCAACAAGATTAAATTAGTTTTCCGATTATCGACGAACATGTCCCGTCGGGAACGTAGCTGACTACCAACGACGAGAGATGAAAAGCCCACAATCTGGAAATTCACGACGTTTAAAGCTAAATATTACGAAAGCTACTTTTCACTGAATGCAGCGCCTGGTCACCTTCCGGTCGATAAAATTTTTCCGCCACAATAAATTTCAATGTATCCTCCAAAATTATTATCGAGCGGTAGGTAAAATTTTTAACTATCGCGTCTTTCAAGAAATCTAAATACAATTCAAGCCCCACATCATTCAAGAGAACGCCATCTTCCCGAAAAAAGTTAGTTTTCAAGTCAATATCAGGGGTAATTAAGTCAATTTTTCCCATTTTTTTTACCATATGTCGGCCTGTCCTACTAACCCTTTTCCGTTTTGCCTCTATTGCCTTGAGCCCCAAAGCCCCCCTCCAGACTCTCCTAGGCAAAATGTCCACCCAAATAATGGTGGTCTGAGGGCAGGCCTCACGGAGGTATTGTATTTTTGATTCCATACTTTTATGCAATTTTATAAGTGATAATGAAGTTAAATCAATCCCACCTAAGTGAATTATGATAATTGACGGCGGAGATGATAGCAACACCTGGCCCTCGATGGAGTGTCGTAGTGTTGTCCATCGTAGGCCCCTTACTCCCCACCAAGCAATTGTCCTGCCATGCAGCCTGAGATTTGGTTATCTGGTGTCTTGGGCTCGTCTGCCAGCCTAGAATGGGATCGAATCTCCCAAAACCCATATGTCTAAAAGTATTTAAGAAAATATAATCAAAACTTGGGTAATTCCTTTTCTATTTTAGATAAAAAACTATAAAGTTACAGTCCTTAATACCCTTCTTTGGGTCTTATTACCATAAAATGGTACCTCTGCTTAACAGTAGTACGTTGACTTATCATACCTTTTTAGGCACGGATATATAATTTATAGCAACTGGAAGTCCACCTTCCGAGTTTCATTATCACCTCTGATGAGTAACCTTGAACAGCTAAATATGTTGCCCTACCAATCCTAAAACTATGTGACCTGTACATACCGGATAATTGGCATTCGCGGACACATTTGGCTAGTACAGCGGAGAATTAAGATCTAGTTACCGGGGTGCTATCTTTGTGGCAAAACAAACTACCGTCGGTTTTTGGCCTGACGTTTAGGAAACCTATTAGTGTGCTGATTGGGCAAATCGAGCCTGATACTCTGGATATTTTTAACAATATTGGCTTTCCCCTTTGATTTGTTTTGGAGTGACGGAGCTGAATTGTCACATAGTTGTTTCCTATGAAGGACAAATCGGATTGTTTGATAGGAGTCTGTAACTGTCCTATACGCGAATGCACTAATTCACTAACTCTGAAAAGACCAAAGTACGCCAGTGTGAATAATGATGAAAACAATTTACTCTCATAATGGTCAAAGCAGATCAAAGGGAGTTTATTGCAAATAGCCACTAACATGGGCATGGTCAATGGAGCCCTCCTATCTGAAGTAGTTCTGTTTCTACGGCAACCTTCTAATAATTTGCCGATGATAAAAACCCGAGCTATATCTTCAAATCCCAGTAATTTGTGAAAGCCTGCGACGTATGTAGTAATAGTTTTGGATGAAAACCCCCTCTCGAAACAAAATGCCATTAACAAAATGATATGTTGATTGGGGATAGGCCAAATGTTTGAGAGAGCATAACCTTTTCTGAATTTTTCAAATGCTCTTAAGGCGGTATTATATGTCGTGCTTGTGTTTGTTGCAATCCCTGAATGAAGAAGTTGTCTAGCTCTAGATCGAAGATATTCCAGAGAAAATCTGGGACTGGGTATGGAATGAGATCTGCGTCCGGTGCTTATTCCCTGAATCTGATCAACTGAAAGCGAGACAAAGCATCGCAAATATAATTACTGCAGCCCGGGTCATGATTGGCTTTTATCAATATATTTAGGTTTAAACACCTTAAGGTAAGAACCCTAATAAGGCACATTACCTGTTCCGATTTTGAAGATAACTTATTTAAGATATGGACAACTGCCATATTATCGCAATTAAATTTAATCTTTTTATTCATCAACTCGGGGCCCAAAATAAAAAGTGCTGCCACAATGGGAAATAATTCTAATACTGTTATGTCAGACGTGAGACCACCTGTATGCCATGAATCTGGCCACTTCGCGTGACACCATTGCCTATTGAAATATATTCCGAAGCCTAAGTCGGTGCCGCCTGCACTGTCTGAAAATAACTGTACATCCTCATTTGTAACCCAGTACCGGTCGTGAAAGACAGAAATACCATTGTAATTTTGAAGGAATACTAGCCACATGGCCAAGTCTAAACGGATCTCTTTCTTGATCCTAATATGATGATACGGTTTATTTAGTCCACAAATAGAGTTTATCAAACGGCGAGTTAATGGTCTACCCATTGTAATAGCCGTACAACAAAAATTCAGTGAGCCTATTAATGATTGTATTTTCTTCAATGTTGCTTTTTGATTGGCTAAGATTTCTTTTATCTTTTGTATTACTTCTCTTATTTTTGAAATCGGTATTCTGATAGTCATTTGAATTGAATCAATTTCTAATCCAAGAAATACAAGAATCTCTGTCGGACCTTCTGTTTTTTCGACAGCTATAGGTACACCTAACTCGGACATGGTATCTTTAAAACAATTAAGTGCATAGACACACGGCTCTGTCGTTTTATCTCCTTCTAGAAAGTCATCTAAGTAATGTATCAACTTGCCAGAAGTATATTTTAATTTGACACAGAATTCTAAGAATCTAGCAAATCTTTCGAAGGTTATGCAACTTATGGATGCCCCAAAAGGAATCGCTTTGTCAGAATAAAACATATCATTAAAACGAAATCCGAATAGTTTGAAATCTGACGGTTGTATAGGTATCAAACGATATGCGTTTTTAATATCAGATTTAAACAATTTGCAGTTTTTTCCTAAATCCTGAATCAATTTAACTGCCTCATCAAAGCTTGTGTATTGAACTGAGCATACAATCTATGTAATCGTTGACAGACTCCCCAGGGGGATAGGACAAATGATGTACCATTCTATATTCCCTCGGTGTCTTTTTTGGAACTAATCCAATTGGAGATACTATCAAGTTGGGCAGTGGGCGCTCACTAAATGGACCCGCTACCCTGCCTGCTTCCACCTCTTTTATAATTTGCATTTTTATTAAATAAGTGTTCAATAAGGTTGAGCGTTAATTGTTTTAATCGCGCTGTGACCTTGGCCCCGTGAACTGGACAGGGAAGCCCTTACTGAAACCATTTATCACAAACTTTGCTTCTTTTTTATCATAAAGGTGTGAATAACGTTTTAGAACTTCTATATTAACCGGTGACTTTGCTAAACTGAATATATCTAAATTTTGAGGTTCCCCCGCCTCCATTTTTTTCATAAGATTGTCTCCTTTGCCCCCTTCCGCGGCCTCTGAAAGGTCTACGGAATCCTCTACCACGAAATGGATGGTTGGGCCTTGTTTTCTTGTGCGTTCATTGATCGACCTAGTTGAATACAATTGACCTCAGGGTTGGGCGCGAAACATTTAGCGCACACATGGGAGAACTTACAGTTTGACCAAGTACAGTTACCACTATTGTAGTCTTTACATGTGTATCTACCAGTATGAGAATTAGACTGGCTAGTTATCTGATTGTCTTTTACCTGCATACAACGCCACCAGAGGTCGTTATTTATTTGTGACCAAGATGTTGGTGTTATGGCTTGACGTAGACAAAATTGCTCGTCGTATGTTCTCCATGCTAGGCCTCCTTGGCGCATGGCACATTCCCTTATGTTGTACATATAATGGAGCATTTCGTGGACCCTGTCACTATGGTTTAGCAAATAAATTGAGGCGTATGTGATAAATGCATTTGACCATTTTTCTACTGAAACTAATTTCTCCTTACACACTTTTGCGTTGACTCAATGTGCCCCTCGCTTGATAGCTTGAAAACATTACCCTTGTAAAATTCTGACTCCACAGCCCCCTTCAACAACAACGCTAAATTGATATACTCGCCTCTGCAAATTTGTTGTTTAAGAGACAATGGGACGTGAGCTGCCAGGTCGTCACTGGCAAGCCTAACCAGCGGCGAGCTTTGTATTAAGTTTGAGTCTCTAAGCGACACATTGTTTGTTCGACTAGGAAGTAAATCTCCACTTAGGTAATTTTTCCCCTGCCTAACACCACACCCCGTATTCTCTTTTGAACCAATAACATTATTACTGCAAGACGGGTTATTACCCGTATCAAAAAGAAGCTGCTCAATATCAATGATATTAGAATTTGACCCACTGGTATTGTCCTGTATGAGTCTGTTGTCGCCCGCATCAATTTCATCCGCCTGAGCCGCCCGTTCCTCCATTTTCCGTTGTTCTGCATTCCGTTTCTGACCTCGTGTGTTAAGTCTGTTCGCCGCTACATTGCAGTTTTTTGTTGCAAGTTCGCCTCTCGCATAGGAACTCTTCTTGCACCTCTCCTAACTGGTCGACCTCGTGGCATAGTTATACACTTCAATCACAATTCGATATACTTTCCGCGCTAGTTACGAGTCAAAATAACCTGTTGCACGATTTTTTTGCTTTAAATACTAAATTGCCGGACTGTTTACCGGATTAGTCCCACGCAGTAAGATTGCTACCGTATAGAAACAGGTACCAGATTATTTCTACGGTAATGACCGAGGCTTAACAAATCTTAGGAACCAGACGGCTTGATTTATTTCTCGAACAAATAAATTAAATTATTTTAATCGAAATAATTTCTTTTATTTTTTCCAACCAAACTTATTGCATTTCATGTCCGTTTTCAATCAGTTGAAATATTCAAGAATTTTGTTATTTATTTATTTAAACTAGTTAAAACTGGTAAAACCTGCAACTGAAAACTGCTATATGTATAGAAGTAAAGTTCATCTTAAGCATCTATACAACTTGATAACTATTCTAAGGCACCATACACACTTATTAAATGTTCTCATTTTTTTATCTGTGCAAGAAATATGTCAAGTGTATTATCACGTAATTTAATTATTATTCAGGGCATGCGTAATCATTATTTAAAAAATCAGAAAGATTCAAAATAACATTGTCAATGAAATAAAAATGCATCAGTTGAATTATACACACCCCTTGTTGCTCTTGTTTCAACAATAACATATTCAATAATAACATATTCAAAGATAATCATGTTAATTGATTGATCGAAAAGTTAAACTACAGTATACTATAATGTTAGTACATTGAAATTACTGTTACAAATATTTATGTTGCAATAGGGGTATTACTTCCATATTTGTTTTGTGGCGCGTGAGTGAGTTCTATACCAGTTTTTGAACACTATTTCATGCATATTTAATGTCTACGTAGTAGATGATACAATTATCAGTCGGTTGAATAATAAAGTAGTGAAAACACCATCGTGAAATATCAAAAGGTGCTTCAATAGACCTTAAATGCATCGTCCAGTAATACCAATAAAATAACATCAATAATACTATTATGACAATAATAATGAAACTTTTATTTTTTTTTAAATAATTATATGCATATTAAAGTTAATATCGAAAATACATTGTACGTCTGAAATACGTTTGATTTTATCATTTGAATGTTATGCCTCCTCGTGGTAAACGACTATCGCTCCGCCAACTGGTCTAGTGGCATTGCTTGCCCATTTAAATGCAATGTTGTGTTTACTTAGACATCGTTTGTTTATTTGAGAAAGAGGCTACGTAACAAACTGATATGTCAATTTAAGACATGTAAGAAGTACCGTAGATTTCATAAATAGCAAAATCGTACTCACCTTGAATTCTCTATACAAAGAAGAAGGATCATTTGTCGCATTTCTACACACGCTTCTCAGTTGTTTTACTGAGATTGGTTTTAATGGCGTATTACCATATACAGGATCGTCAATCAACTGTTCAATGTTTTCAGGATCATCTTCATCATCATCTTTGACTTTATGTGTGTAATAAACAGATGAGATATATTAGAATAGAAAAGTTCAATCTCTACTCTAAATAGCATGTACTACTTATTTCGTTGAATATGGAATATGTGCCATTCATTAATAAATATGAGAGACTATCCCATTGTATTCAACTATTTCACCGTTCAATCTGGAATTACCCGACAGAAAATGTTTTTAACAACAGTTACGATTCGTTAATGTTTTGGTTTTGTGTTACGTTGTGCCGTGATCGAACTGTTTAGATACGTTTAATGTGTAACATGTAGCATGTAGTATAATTGATTAGTCATTGCTGATGTTTATGTTATATTGAGGAGGCATCAAATATATGTCAGAGTTGTATGGTTACGATAACATGTTTTGCGGTCAAAATATAAAATTGTCTATTTTATTGTGTCAGTTCTTAAATCTGCAAAATAAATCATACATGTAACACTGATTGTGCAGAGGGACATATTTTCAAACGTTCGTATTTCAGAAACACACAGTTCTGATTGTGTTTTCAGAATGTATTTCACTAAAACAATCATGACTACATTATTATAAACAACTTGCCATAATGAAGCAAGAGTTTCTACAGATGACTGCAATGATTCTTAATAACTTACAACAGTAACTGTTGTGTAAACAGATGTTTTCATATATACGAGGTTGTGCCTGTAAGTGTTCTCTGAAATATAAATTGAGTATTTTTATCATAAATGATTGAAGTCTTGCGTCATTTTCTTTTACATGTAAAATGTATATAGCTATGAATAGATAAGACTCTGAAATAGGGGTTGCAGTGGTAGAACATCGGCCAGCCTACGACCGTATGATTGACATGGCGTTTGATCTAATACTTAGTAATTGTTTTGCTCAGATATATTTGTACAGTTTTATCTGATCCCTGTATAATAGCTTTAAACCCATGGTCGTACTGATTACGAAAATCACAACACAAAACAAATATTCTATCAATGATGACCACTGTATGCACCAACGTAGTCTGACTTGTCAATAACATTTTGCATAATGTTTATATTTTGTCGACTTAATCAGTATAGAACTCCAACAAAAAATACAACTTGTTTATGAAACAGCATGCACACGTTTATGGTCTCAATATTCATTATGATTAGGGTATGTTTTTATAATCATAATTAAGCGTGAAATTACATGAATACACATATGTAAACGAGATAGATTAATAAACAGAAGAAAGACATTAGGATTATAACTCACCAACTGGAAACAGGAAATCATCTATCTATCTATCTATCTATCTATCTATCTATCTATCTATCTATCTATCTATCTATCTATCTATCTATCTATCTATCTATCTATCTATGTCTGACTGTCTGTCTGTCTGTCTGTCTGTCTGTCTGTCTGTCTGTCTGTCTGTCTGTCCATCTTTTCTTTTTAAAATTTAACATTTTCCTAAATGTAATGCTCTTTTTATTATTTGAATGGCATTGATGAAGTATTTGGAACAACTTTAAATTCTTGTCTTGTTTAAATTGTGAATTCCAAAACAATGATGCTTGGAAAATTCAGGTCTAAGCACATTATTTCTGGCATATGCTTTCATTTGTTCAACAGTGTACACACTAAATAGAATAAAAAACTGTCATGAATGAAATCTCTCCACTATTTGTCTATTTTAGCGCTGCAGTTGTCAACGAACCCTTATAATAATTTAGATATTTCTATGAATACGAGTCGGAGACAATGACATGTATCAATTTCATCCGCCCGTTTCAGAATTATGTATGAAATCGTAGACTCCCCAATACTTCCAAGAGTCGTATATCCTCATAAAATTCACTTGTAAACAAAAGAACCAAGGAACATGCAGTTTGCTCAAGAGTTCATGCCTTAGATGATAGCCACTATCAGTTAATGTCTAAACATTGTAATAACATATATAGTTAGAGCAGTTTGCAATGACCCAAAAACTTAAAGCAGTTATAGAAATGTATATGAGCCAGAAAACAGTAACTGTTGAGAAATGCAAACTTGTGTAGCCCAGTCATATTCCCCTTCAAACGGGGGAAATTATATCGAAATCAAAATCATATTGTGTTTACATGGCACACTTATTATCGCAGTATCAATATATATGTATATGTGAATGACTAAATTTGTACAACCATATTTGTTGACAAATAAGGTTATTCATACAAGATCCTCGTCAAGGTGCCTAACGGCGTTAGTAGCATCACTCCTACATTATGTCCGTATACATTACCACAGTGTGTGATCATTGTTTTAATATCACAATTGAAAATGCATATCGTACCTGTCACGTGTGTCTATGCTTATGTCACCTTTCTCTGCAAAGAAATGATTATATCATGCAATACCGTTAAACACATTCCAACATGTTTAATTTGTTCAAAGTAAAATTATATAAAAGCATCATAGCGTTCAACGTGACGGCTGTGCTTTCTACGTGTTATATTTGTCAGATAGTACGACATCATCTAAGTACCTTACACTTTAAATATTAACAAAATAAACTAGTACAATAAGTTTTTATGATGAAATAAGCGTATTAACAATCACGATACTTACAAACTTACAAAACAAAATAAAGATTTCAGAAATTCGTATACTTAGAATGGCTTAATTAAATGTTTCATAATACCAGTAAACGTATATTTGAATAAGTAAATGAAGATGTTTAAAGAATACAGATTCATATACAATGTAGTTGTAATAAATTATTTGTATTATACAAAACCCATCTGAGAAAATGCATATCCAACAACTTACTTTTACCTCGGAGTTGTCCATTCTTTCTTTTAAACAGGAATATTGAAACTACTACTCCAATAACCACCAAAATGATGACGAGGCCTACACCTCCAATAATTTTTGGTCCAATATCTATAATACCTTCTTCGATTGTAACATCTGAGAAATAATATAATCAATGTTAACAAGCAAGGCGTTTTGCAACATAATGAATTTATTATAATAAAACTCATTGGTATTTATTTGATAAAATATATAATGATTTATTACATGTATATTTATATTACTATCTAACAAGTATAAACCATTCAACAGAAATAATGTTCCTTTGTCATACCGTTGCTTAACTTACCATCATGTGTCGTAAAGTTCAATATATATGTAAAAGGGCTAGTCCCGTTTGCATCGTAAGAATACACCCGGGCGTAGAATTGGGTCCCTTTCGATAACATGTCCAAACTAGTACTCACCGGGAATCCTTTTCATACCACCTAACACATATGTGCGATTATACCAAAGATTGTTTTCTTTTCTTAATTGTTTGACAAAAGTTTGAATATTTCCTCCGTGAAAGCCAGTTTCCAAGGTAACGACTACATTAGTTTCACCGATATTTGTTCTGTTGAATTCGAGGCCTCGTTAGAGCACCTGTGCACATGTCAACGGTATAACTTTAATGTGGAGAGTGTATATTGTTAAGAAACATGGTTTTTCACATGCAAACTTTTGAAAAGTTTTATTTTCTTAACGACAAATTGATCCATCAGTAGAAATATTACATTCAACATCATACGCATGGTCTTTTACAATACCATTTGAATACAAATTTGAGTAAAAACGGGACATGATATTTGTATTGATGTAATACATGTTGCAGAGTTAATAGCAGTTTGAAATTGAATAATATATGTAACTCAACATGCGCTACTCATCAGTGTTGACATGCATGACTTTGATGATCAGTAAATACTGTAAATTACTTCTTAGCCCAATATAATCATCACTCCAAAATATAGTGCATAAACACTTCCCATAAGTACATGGCGTTCAATAAATAAACATAAACACGATGTATGTTAGGTGACCGAATACATTTTAGTCATTTGTATGAAGATATGATGTGTCCTAGAATTTGCCTGAATAAAAGACTCGACGGATTATGTGTTTAAAGAAACAATGATTGAACTTTTTACAGCGTTTATTGACCTATTTACCAGACAATCGCAAAAGAGCAGTATACAGCTTTATAGTATTTTATTAGCGTACCATTATTATGAGATCTGAAATAAATTAATTATGATCCGAAACCTGGTACAATCAGGCTAACTACAGATAGCATAATATTAACATAGTTTTAATAACCGTGGAATGATTATGATATTTAATATTAGATCAGTAGAGTCGTGCCGCTTAAATCGTACATGTGTTGCTTGTAAATCCTTTTACACATTTTATAATGCTACATGTTTTATTTTTGCTAAAACAATGACGAACTCTATCAAACGGATGGGGCTGAATATCATCATGTGTGTTTCTCAAATCGGTTGTAAGTATATCTATATAAGAATCATTACAAAAATGATATCATAGTTTGTGCTAGAAAACTTGACCGTAGTATGCTATACAATCTTATGGAAAATTACTTACTTTGTGAAATAAGTTTTATTACTGTACAATTCCTGCCAACATTGTTTTTAACCTCCAATGTGTAGTTGGTAAAATCTCTCTCTTGTATATCACTTATTTGTAGATATGCTATACGGCCGCTCATTAGTTCTTCCTCATTATAGAATTTAGTCATGACAGACGATATTTCATGTGACACAGTAGTTCTGCTGGTGTTCTGTATTTGTACACCATCATCTTGTCTGGTAAAACTTACGCTGTTTGCAGGCGGGTAACTATAGAACAGAACGTCTATCCTCACATCACCTGATCTTGCGCTCGCGAAGATTAATTTTTGAAGTATTATCTTGGGTGAAACTAGAAAGTAAAACGGCACAAAAACAGTTTATTTGCTAGCTCAATATAAAAAACAACAACAGATCACTCATGTGCCATCTCATAACTGAATAATCATGGTAACGTAGTGTGTAAATGTACGTGCGTGCGTGTGGTCATGTGACGTTTTTCTGTTAAAATGTGCATGCTGCAGTATTTATAAGATAATAGATTGACGGGAATTTATTTTCACTATCTTGTATTAAAACAAATGGTTCTGGTAAATTATGAAACATTATCTCTTGTGACATATTTCCTGCAGTGCCCCAATGTTCCGTACTTAGTCCACTTTTATTTCTTATTGATATAAATGATATTGCTGATGATCTTAATAGTCTCTCACGTTTTTTTTTGCAGTCGACACATCATTATCCTTCTTTTCAGATTCTATAATTGAAAGAATGATAAATTCTGACCTAAACAGGTTAAAAACTTGATCAAAGGATTGGTTAATAACATTTAATCATACTAAGGCAGACGCACTGTTTATCTCAAACACTACCAGAAACAAGGAGTTCGGCATATTGTTTAATAACACACCACTTGAATTAAGCAATACACATAGACATTTAGGAGAACATTTTGACAATAATGGTAAATGGGTTACATATATTAATTCAATATTTATATTTTGTATGAAAACAATCCTGTTCTTCGCAAACTTAAATACGTACTCAACAAAACTACTGTTTTAAAACTAAAGAAATGCTTTATTTTTACATATGTTATAATATGTTTGTGAACTTAGGGACGGAGTCTGAGTTATTAAAATCTGTTCAACTTGAAGCAGCCAGGATAGCTACGAGTCTACCTATATTCTGCAGTAAATATAATATTTATCAAGCATCTTCAGAAACGCTTTTGCAAAGATGTGAACGTAAAACAAACTATATTATTTTATAAAATTCATAACAACACTGTTCTATTATTTTATAAAATTCATAACAACACTGTTCCAGATTATCTTAAAAAGATAATACCGGCTCTGGTAGGTAAAAATTCACATTACCGTCTCCGTAACTATGAAGACTATATAATACCAAATAACTGATTAAGACTATCAAATTAATCCTTTGTGTTGTTAACTGTAAGAACATGGAATAATTTAGATCTTAATGTTAGAAAATTACCATCATTGGCACTGTTTAAAACAGCTATAGCAAGTGATAATAACTCGGTATTTTCATTACTTGATAATTACAATCACGGCAAAAGAAAATTGAATATTATACATACACGCTTAAGGTATCAATGCTGTTCACTTAATTATCATTTGTTAAGAGTTAATATTGTAAATAATCATAGTCGTAGTTGTGAAAATGCATGCGAAATTCCGTATCATTTTTTCTTTGATTGTTATAACTATACTGTTCAACGTCAAAAATTGTTTACATCTCTACAAAATAACGGTATTATTACTTTAGGGTTGATGCAATGTGGAAGTGCTCTCACGAGGAAAATTTGCATATCTTCAGATCGGTTCAAGGGTTTATTACAGCATCTTAACGCTTCTAGTATGCCAACTTTAAATCTAAACTTAAACCATATTTACCCCATCCACACTATTTTCCTACTCCGAAATCGAGCACTGGTTCTTGCACAACATCTCTCTCTCTCTCTCTCTCTCTCTCTCTCTCTCTCTCTCTATTTCTCAAATCGTCTCCTTTTTCCTTTTTTTCTTTCTAGCGCGCGCGTGTGTGTGTGTGTGTGCGTTTGTGTGTATGTGCGAGTGTGCGAGTGTGAATGAGTGTGAGTGTGTGCAGGCAAATTTGTGAAAGGCAACATGAGTTAATATATGCTATTATATATGTTCAGCCATAGTCATGTTATTCGTAAACTGCAACAAATGAGCAAAATTGCCAAAAATGAATGGGTGTCATCAAACCATCGAAATCATGATAAAGCAAGTTGATCGGAGATCGTGGGTTGTATCTAATAATCATTCTTAAGATAATTCTTAGACTTGAACTCAATAATGATTTTTTTAAAAAAAAAAACACCACTTAGAAACCAAGCTTCTTACATGTAACCATATTTATTGAAAGACATACATGAACTATTTGTATCGACTATGTAGAAAGTGTATGCATACTTTAAAATTTATCCTATAGACTAAGTCTAACAAACCAAATTTATATTTTAAAGTTACTTTTTGTTAAGATCAGCATAAAGCTTAAGTCAAAGCCATAATAGTTACATGAAATGATTAAATGTACATGTAATGTCTATTGGATGCCATATATCATGATAGATACTTATGTTCAATTGATAAATGTTACATTAGTCACTTACTAGGACATTATTTAATTTGGTATCAAAATAAGAAACTATACAAGAAAGCTACTTACAATGTACATCTAATTCTGTTGTTTGTGATTTTATATGAACACCTTTCAAGCGAGTATATTCGTTACTAAGCTCGCATGTAACCGCCTTCTTGTTATGGAAAGAGGATAGTAATTTGAATACGAGTCTGTTTGTTGTATCAGGTGTACCATACTGAGACGTCCAGCTGGCTGCGGGAGCTGGATTTCCGTTGTCATCGGCACTTGCCTTACACAACAAATACTTATCAGTCTGGTTCTCTCGCCATGGAAAAGGTGAACTGGTCTCAATTGTAGCATTTGATGGACCCCCTATACAATTTTGTTTTTTAATCATTTTATATGTTTGGTTTAATAGTACTTTAATAAATATTGATGGTGTTGAAAGGCTATTCATCTGATTGTTATATCTGAGATATATATTTCAAATATATTTCAAAATAGATACATGGTAACAATAAGTATAATTTAATGTTAAAAAATATTGATTATTCTTTTCTAAAATATGTTCAGATAATCCTTTATATTATATAGTTAATGAATTATTGTCATCATATAAATGTTGTATATTTGTTATATTCTGACAAGCGCCGTTATCATTTCTTTGACTAATAAATATGCACCATTCTGACACTGTTGCCATGGTTGCATTGCTTATATATAGACGATATTACTGTTATAATTAAAGAGAATGATTATTATGTTCTAGTCATGCATTTTTGTACTTACACCACACATTTAGACTATGTTTGACGCTCGGGAAATCTGTCTGTCCACTGATGCGAGTCATACATGTAATGGTCTTGTTATTGTCTGTTTTGCCAGGAGTGAACGTCACAGTACTCGTTACTGTCGTCAGATTATTGGGAGTAATTGTAAAAGTATTTGTTACATTTTGTAGAGTAGTCTCCCCTTTCTTCCAGGTGACTATCGCTGCAGGTCTTGTAGCAGATGTTGTACATACACGTTTTGTTACATCCCCAGATAGAACAATCCAACTTCCTGAAGTCGTCTTGTTGGCTAATGTTGGTGTTGTAGTAGGTACTGAAAGAGGTTTTCAATATACAAAGTTTGAACGTTTATATTGAATAATAATCTTGAAACATGTAAAATTAGCTGATAATATTAGATTAGCTATGTCAAATAAAAAAGCTTGAATGAATTAACACACTTGTTGACATTGGTTATTTTCAATTTTTATTTGTTACCATATTTGTTGTTCTTACATATATTCAAAAACGTTGAAATAGATTTATTGGCTTTAATTGGTACATTTATAATAATGCTCCTTACAGCCTCGAATATAATGCATTATGCTAATCTATTTCTAAGTATAACTTAAAATGGTTAATCTGTGCCTATTGCAGTCTGTAGCGTACATAAACAACATTTTGTCTTAAATAGTCTTATTTTCTTAAAATAAATGCAATACTTTCATAGTAACATAATTATTCAAATCAAATTGTCTGTAATATTGCTAAGATAAATATACGAGTATATAAAAGTTAGTTATGTGTTTTGACACGTGTTTCTGTACTGTACAAACAAGTATGGAACATGACAGTTATAACTGTTGCAAATTTATTTTCTCTTATAATTTTTCAAACCATTAAAATTGTGATTGGTCTGGTTTGTAGATTAGACATTATGTTTGTTTAGAACTAATTATATCAAAATATATAACATACCTTGTGAAGGCCGTGAAATCGAAATAATGCTATTTTATAATGTAAGATAATTAAAATTACAACAGCCGTATATTTGATTTGTTGTATGCTTTGGAGGCACGTTCACAAGGTATGCTATATATGTGGATATAATTATTTGTAAACAATCTTTGAAGATACGGATATATAACTTGAACCGACTTATATAAGCTAGCATTACATGTATGTTAATCTCAATACAATTGATATCGATACATGTACCAATCATCCGTTTTTGGTTTTTGGTATGATAGAATTATAGTGTATAGTGATAGATTTGAACGACAAAATAAATGTACAGCATTTCAACCATATGATAATCTTATTACATGTCTGAATTACATTAGAATAAGACATATTAAAATAACCTCTAAACAGTGTGTTTCCACTGACATGTTTTGTTTGCGATTTTACAATACAATTATGTGTAATGGGTACAACTAGAGCTATACTGACCTGCAAATGTAACATTTGGAGAAACCGGTGTATACAGTTCGGTAAGCAATCCCGGGAAAGATGTTATCCCACATCTGAACATGACAGTAGAGTCTGAGTTGTCGGTAAATACTGTATACCTCGCTAGAGTTAGCGTTGATGTGTAATCTTTCTCTGGACTTCTACATCTGGTGTTTGCATTGCTGCTCGTAGTTCCTGACGAAGTGTACTGATATTGTGATGCACTGTCCTGCTAAAATAATTGATAGTCCATCTGAAAGTTGTTTCAATTGTGTTTCTAATTGAGTCTTTACGTACAGTAACAAATAATCACACATGTTAACGAAGAATCGATAAATCTATTTCGATGATATGTAATTTCTACTACGGTATATAGAAGTGTTTACCAAACCAATATTATATATTCTACGATATAATTTAACATATTAGATAGCATTTAAAGTATATTGACACATTTGTATTCTTAATATTACCGCGGTAACAACCGACCATGCATGTCAGTTCATATGTGTCTTCATCACCCGTCAGAGCACACAACAATACTAGCATTATTTTGTTTGTTTTTCATTCGCTATATACTAGGTTATTAATAAGTATGTATAAAGATTGTGACCCTTTTCATATTTAAACATGTTGTCATAGTTTGTCAGTATGCTAGTTGTCAGTATCACATATTTCGTTAAAAGTATCTGTCAAATTATCTAAATGTGTAACCTGCACCGGACGGGAATTACACAATACTAATACTTGCATATATCAGTTTTTCTTGGGCTGCTCTGTTGGTTATGTTTTGTACTGAGTAGAGCAATCATTGTTTTATTTGTTTTTAATGTATACAACTCTAAATTGTATTATATGGAATTTCCTAATTATATATATAGTAGTTTTAATTACCTATGATTTCATTGGTTGACACGCTTCGATTTACGGATATCAAACTATAATAAACTCATAAACTCGGCATTTTAAGCATCAAAACGCCGTTAACGCAATTTCAACTGTTTTAAATTATCTATATTTTCTAATCTCATAACACATTATAGATGTACTACATATTTAAACAATATTGTTGTCATTACATTTTATTTAATAATTGATGTTAGTCATTCGGTTGAATTTACACGTGTGACATGCATCTTTCTTAAGTATATGTCAATTTAATGTATTACTACTACAACGATCGCATAAATACCGGCGATATAGGTGAGGCCGCTTTAATGCAACGGGGTTATCCCTGTCAAATAAGTGCGACATATATCCAACATCCAAAACCTGATTTGCTTTCTATTCCATGTTAAAACATTATGATTAATTTGAATATATTTCGAAGATTCTTTCAATTATTAAATTCATATATAATATATAAAAGTGGTAGAAGTGGTATAGATGTGAGTATAAATGCATTATCATTTTGCAGATTTAATTTGTTAGTATAAACTTCGTTAACTATCAATTGCTTTATTTTGTCTATCTCATAAGTTAAAGTGTTTGATTGGTATGATACTTTTGTGATAATACAATAGTGTGAAACATATCCAATATCTAAAATGTGGTACTATTCTTTATTTAAACCTGTTATTGACAATACGTATTCAAAACCTGATATTGCTTGTAAGTATTCAAAATCTTGTCACAATATAATAGAACCACCTTACCAACTTTACTGAAGTAAACAGATTGACTGTATAAAATCAGGTTCTATAGAAAAAAAATTACTGTAACATAGAACCAAGTAAATTCTGGTTGAGGGTGGACACAGTTTGTTCTACATTCCAGTATCACAGCATTGACTGACAAGTCTTGGGGTCCATCTGGTATTCGCTCATACTGTATGGATGTTGGTACAGCTAATGAAAAAATATAAAACATTCAACATTAAAATGTAATGTTTGATAACCACCATTGACATATTGTGACAACAGTGTTGATTAAAGTTTACCAAAAACTGCGAACAACTCTCCTCCACAATATCATAGCAATACAAAAGTAACAATAACAACTTCAATAACAAATTGTAAACTAGGATACGTGACAAATGGTAAAGAATAGGGTAGAAAACCTCTTCTGTTTGGAGGTATCTGACTGTAATTTGATGATGCTTGCCCTATTTCAATTGATGTGCGTCTCTGCGTAGGAAATTATAGTTTTGCTGACATTTTAACGCTTACAAGTTTATACCTGCTCTGTGTATGTGATATACATGTGCATTACCTATATCCGATAAATCGAAAGATGTTGTCAATAAATATTCACCTGTACTCATGATATTCCTTGTTTATCCGTAAAATAAGTTTCCGTATCCAACCGTAAATAGTGATATTACTGTTGATAAAGTAATACCAATACTTTTACTAAACTTGCCTAATATTGAATAGTTACGGAGAGAATGCACTTAAACACCCGAACATATTTGCGAACATTCATAAGTTACAAGTAAATATGTACATACAATACAGAAAAGCAAACAGTGTCAACCACGTGTCAAACAGTACTGTTCGTTAATTCGTGCAAATCATGAGTCTAACCTCTAAACCAATTACTTTGTCATACACATGTTATAATGATGTACTTCATACTTTCTCTTACCGAAGCAATTGCAAAAATGCAAATGTAGTTATATCCACATGATGCTCACTGTAGTAGCAATTGCCAAGGAAACCGAAGAATGTAATTATATTTATACTTATTCATGCTGTCCATTTGCAGTTTGTGTTGCCAAGACATGCAAATGTATTTATACTTAATAATGATATCTGTGCAGATTCTGTTATCAAAGCAATATTAATTGAAACACGCAATATATACAAATGTTTCTAAATATATTGATTTTGACGTCCATGTTCGTTCTATTGCAAAGGTAACTGTAACATGCATATGTATTAATACTTAATATTGATATCCATTGTAATTTTTGATACCAAGGAAACTTCAATATGCATATGCATTTATAATTGATAATGATGTCTCTTGTAGTTTCTGCATTTAAGGCAACTTTAACAAATACATGAATGTATATTTTATATGCCTTATGGTTTTCGTTGCCAAGGCAAATGTAACATGCAAATGTAATTATACTTAATAATGATTTTTATTGTATCCCGTTTAGTTTCTGATACCAAGGCGAATTTAACATTTAGATGTATTTATAATTAATATTGACGTACTGAGTATTATAGGTAAGCAAGGTAAATTTAAAATGTAAATGAATGTATGCTTTATAAAGATGTCCGTTGTAGTTTCTGTTCCCAGGCAATTTTAACATGCAAATGTATTTAATTTTAATTATAATGTTAATTGTTATTTATGTTGTGAAGGCATTTCTAACATGCAAATATATTTATATTCAGTAATTCACATGCAATTTCTGTTACCGTGGCAATTACAAAGTGCGAATGTAGAATGCAAAATAATTACGTCCATTGTAGTTGTTGCTACCACGGTAACTGTTTATCGTTGATCTTCATTTAAAAAGGCGAACTAAAAATTGTTCACTTTTTAAGAGGAAAAACATATAATTTTCTCAAATAGTTAAATAATTACAGACCTTAAACCCTGAGTTTAGAAAAAAGCATTCCAACGTTCATTGTATTCATGTTTATCAGCAGAGTAACAGTCATGCAGTAATTCAAAAGTTTTTTGTTGATAGGAAATAAAAAAATCCCCCCCTCCCCATTTGATCTTACTTCGGCGTTTCAGAGTAAAAAAAATATGTTCAACATTAATAGCTATATAAATAGTTAAACATTAAATATTGATTACACTGTTTATCATGGCATATATATCTACTTCATTTATCAGAAATGACACTGAACAAATATGGTAATTAAAAAGATAGTACACAATTATCTACCTTTTAAATGGCTAATGTAATGGCTAAAAGTAGTCATCGGAACAAAATGACCAAATGGAGGAAACAATTGACCGAGACGAAGTCGATGTTTTTGTTCCCTTCTTTGGGTCAATAGACATTGTCAGAGGATAGATAAATCAAACCATTTACCATTTAAAAGGTGGATAATTGTTCTGTTATATTGAATAACAATAACAATAGTCAATTAAGAAGGTTTACAAATGTTTTATGAATCTCCCTTCAGTGCTCTATGATATACTTATTTACACATATTTAATTTGTGTGTAGCCTTTGATGTTTATTACCCACTGATAATTTCAATGTTACATTTCTAATGATGACTTTAAAAAGAATTCACTGATTTTGAAAAAAAATATGTTATTATTCAGAATTTTACCACAACCTCGCAGTTGCGCGCTCGAACAAAACAACGCAAAGTCATCAATGTCAAATATATGTCGTCGTCATTATTTATATTAATTGTAGGAAATAGTTCAGTATATATTGTGTTTAAGCTTTTAAACATTGTTTTCATTGTCAGATTTACCTTCCGCAATGTAATGAAATATTTATTAATCAGTTACTGCTGTTTTCAGTATACACAGTTTTATAAACCCTACATGAACGGGTATAAGTTTGTGTTTAAACGTCCAACTAAATGTAGCTAGTAACGATAGAAAAAGTAGTTTATCCTTGAAATACGTGGTCAATAGTTCATTTTATTTAACAATTCAGTTATCAAGCAATCAGATTGGAGAAGATATAATGGTAAACTTATATTATAAAAGTAATAATTGGAAATGAATCGACAACAAAGTACATAAATATGCAATATTATCTGGTATGATAAACAAAACAAAAGTTTTAGTAATACATTAAAACAATGTGTGTGCTAAATTTGGTATATTTGTTGTAACGTGTAATTAATCATCTTACAATTAAGTGAGAAAACATTATTTGACTCACTGTAAATCACCAGCTTGAACGCCTGTTTGCTATCACCATATTTACATGTCCACCATTTTCCATCATTACTTTGACTGAGTCCAGTAATATTCACATACATGTGGCTGGCATCAGCTGTGTATGTGTGTCCCTTAACTTGCACTAAGCAATCATTTGGAACACATTGTGCATGGGAAGATGAACCTGGGCCTGACTCGGGTATATCCTGCGTATCTGTTTTAAACCACTCAACTGGTGTACTAGATGTGAAGCCAGTAATACTGCACACTAGTTGTATAGATGAACCCTTCACTGGAACTACATTGTCACGTATCTGTACCAAATCTATTATCACTGACAGTAAAACAATATAACTTTATATAACACTACATGTATAGTATCTACCTACATCTCCTAAACTATATATTTTGCTATGTAACTATTTATCTGCAGTTAGAGGATAAATTATGAGATGTATTTTCAACAATATAAATTGAAGTACGGACGATGATTCAATCAGGACATAGAACATTACGTTTGATTTTCTCTAAACCAATTAAATCTCTGCGTCATAACGCAGAAGCTTTTTTTTCAAATTAACAACAAAATCAGGAATATCACCAGGAACAAAAATAGCCTTTTTTTCTTGTTACTTGTGGGAGTGAATTTTATTGTCATTGCTCATGCTCAACTCAGCAAAATATAACAGATGTAATATGCAATTATACACATGCAAGTGTAAACTTATATTGACTAAGAAGGTAAAGGTTGTAATTTAAGTGAACTAAATTGGAGAAAAATTGAAATATAACATTAATGTATCAGTCTTTACAGTTTTGATTCACATGACTGAACATGTCTAGCATGCAGCCATGTAGTTGGAAATCAAAACCATGACGTTGAAATTAAAGACAAACTACGATGATGCACAGCCGTAACAACCTCTGAAGGTAATTTCGTGGCAATCGACTATTGTTTAAAGGCGACTTGTTTTGGTTGAAATGCATGCCCAAGTGTAGATACCCGTGGTATTTTACGGAATTGTACATAATTGATTTGAATGTAAAATCATTGTTTTATTATAGACATGTTTTTAGTAATTTAGTTATTTACTGGAAACAATCCATAGTATAATTGATAGCTATAAATCTATAAAACAGTATCTGATTGCACAGCAGATGAACAGCAAATGATTAATGATATATACAAGCCCATGGCCAACCTTGAATCTGCTGAAATAAAATAAACAATATATGTGACACCAATGAGATGCAGAAGCAATTGTAATAGTAGTAGCTGTATTGGTATTGGTAGTAAGATGATTTAGTAGTAGCAGCAGCAGTAGTAGTAGTAGTAGTAGTAGTAGTAGTAGTAGTAGTAGTAGTAGTAGTAGTAGTAGTAGTAGTAGTAATGTAGTAGTAGCATTAGTAGTAGTTGTTGCAAGTAAAATAGTAGCGGTAGCAATAGTAGCAGTAGTTGTTGTAGAAGTAATTGCAGTAGTAGTGGCAGTAGCAGTAGAAATAATAATATAAATAGTAGTAGTAGTACTAGTAAAAGTAAAAGAAGTAGTTGTTGTTATTGTTGTTGTAGTAGTATGAGTAGTTGTTGTAGTAGAAGTAGTAGTGGTTGTTGTTGTAACAGTAATAGTATTAGAAGTAAAATGGATTACTGTTGTTGTAGTAGCTGTAGTAGTAGTTTTTTGTAAAAGTAATATTAAAAGTTGTAGTAGAAGTAATAGTAGAAGTAGTCGTTTAATTTGTAGTAGTAGTAGTAGTAGTAGAAGTAGTAGAAGTAGTAGTAGCAGCAGGAGTAGTAATATTATTATTATAATTATTATTATTATTATTAGTAGTAGTAGTAGTAGATGTAGTAGTAGCAGCAGGAGTAGTAGTAGTTGTGATACTTATGTCCTGTTCATTTGTTAATTGGCGACATGTGGTAAGCATAATGACTAGTATGTGTCATCGACTATTATTTCTCACACGAGTACTGTACAGAACACCCATCTGTCTACTACAGTGTCTCAAAAGTTACAGCACACACATTTAGAAATGATAAAAATACACGGGTGACAGTTGAATGTTACACCTACAAAATAATGTATAAGACGTCAGCAAATAATCGGAAATCTATATTGCTTTTAATATTATGCAAATGTTGCGAAGGAGAAACAAAACTATATTATCATTAGATTTTATAGTAAAACTGTGGTTTTCTAAACGGTTTTAATTTAAGATATCGGATATATAGTATTGTAATTATAACACGATATTCTTGATCATTAACATCAAAGTCTATAGAGTGGTAACAAATGCGTAATAAGCGTTTTATAAACAATTCTGACAATGGGTAAATAAGAGGGGTTTTATCCACTCAAGTCCAAAACTGACGAAGCGCAAACAAGACAATCAACCTTGTGAGTATGTGTTTAGAGAAGGAACTGATAATGTATGTACAGAGAGGGTGGTTGCAGAAACCAATTGTTTTAATCTGGGATTCTAAATGTCTACCTTCTGATCATGAGGATCGGGTAGACAGGAACATTGTGTTACAATGAAACTAGCATAAACAGTTTATAAACAAATGCAGTAGTCTGAATTACATTTTAACTGATAATGTATTGTTGACCCTTTGATCAATATCACACCAGAATTATCCTTATGTGATGTAAAACGCTGTATGGCCTTTATATAATGGCAATATGATAACGATATTTGTTTCCACACTGTTCGGATAATATATGTGATTAATATTAAAATAAACGTCATATATATGGTTATGTGTTTTGTTTATTTCTATTAAGATTCAGATTACCAGACATATCCTATATCTCTTTCATTAAGTTAGTTTCATTTAACATTAATCATTCAAATTCCGGAAGGATACGAAACAATACATAGCGGAAACGAAATGCTTTAAGTTTGACATGGTTCGTATAAACAAGTATAAATGACTGAAAAGGTTTTACATGTACACCAACGCGGACAGTAACATATACATCAATTGTCCACATTAATTGACTTACAGCAACAATATTCAGTGTAAAATGTCTTTGCAAATAGTTAAAGCATATGTTGTTTTTTTTAGCAAAAAATATATCCAACAGCATTTTATGTTTTTATCTTTATAAACTAAACTATGATGACAAGAATCATTACTAGACTTATGTTACTTATATAGAATTGCTGACGTAGTGCTAGATGCATTTCACTGAATGGAATTATAATCGTTAGTAAGGATAATATGTTTAAAGGTTTTGCCAAAAATAATATTTTTCAATTTCGATATCATATTAAATACTTATATCATCCTGCTTAGAAGGTTAGTAGTGTTTGTAGAATTATTATTGGTGGTAGTAATTATAATATAAGCAGTAGAAGAAGAAGTAGAAGTAGTAGTGGTAGTAGTAGTAGTAGTAGTAGTAGTAGTAGTAGTAGTAGTAGTAGTAGTAGAAGAAGTAGTAATAGTAGTAAATGTTGTAGTAGAATTAGTAGTAGAAGTAGTAGTAGCAGTAGTTATAATAATAATAGTAGAAGTAGTAGTAGAAGGAGTATAAGTAGTAGTAACAGAAGGAGTAGTAATATTATTATTATTATTATAAGTAGTAGTAGTAGTAGAAGAAGTAGTAATAATAGTAAAGGTTGTAGTAGAATTAGTAGTAGAAGTAGTAGTAGCAGTAGTTATAATAATAATAGTAGTAGTAGTAGTAGTAGAAGTAGTAGTAGTAGTAGTGAAAGTAGTAGAGGTAGTGGTAGTAGTAGTGATAGTGGTATTATTAGAAGAAGTAGTAGTAGTAGTATTAGTGGTAGTGTTAGTGGTAGGAACAGTTATAGTAGTAGTGGTAGTTTTAGGAGAAGTAGTAGTAGCAACAGCAGCAGCAGCAGCAGCAGTAGTACTAGTATTAATAGTAGTATTAGTAATAGTAGTGATAGTGGTAGTAGTAGTAGTATAAGTGATAGGGGTAGTGGTAGTGGTAGCAGTAGTATTATTAGTAGTAGTAGTAGTAGTTATAATAAAAGTAGTATCGGTAGTAGTAGTAGTAGTAGTAGTAGTAGTAGTAGTAGTAGAAGTAGTAGTAGTAGTAGTAGTAGTAGTAATAGTAGTAGTAGTAGTAGTAGTAGTAGTAGTAGTAGTAATGACTACATAAAATAAATTAACTTTTATCAACAACTTATAGCAGAAATATGTGAACAAACTTGTCGATTGGAATGTAGCTCAGATACGAAATTATGTCTACATTTTATTTTATTTATTTATTTTTTCGAAATCTATTAAAAGATAAAAAAATATTTTCAGTTTACCTTGAAACATCGTTTGCGGTGTATTATACAATAAGGTAACATTTAAACAGTCCAAATCTTTATCTGCAGTGAAATGTTGACACGCATTTAATTAACACTAACCGGTTACTTCAGAAATATATTATTAAACTTTACTCGCATTAAGTGTTGTATATATTAGACAATGAACACAACCGGAAGATATCTACAGTATCTAGAAATTAATGTATTTCGAAACCGCATTGCTTGAGTAATTGTCTACTGCACTTTGTACTGTTGTACATTTTTCAATTGAAAAAACAACAAACAATAGGCACATCAGCCCACAAGGCATGTGTTTACAGTTTGTTCAACATTCTGAAATTGAACGTCTGTGCATAGGATCATTTACCAGCCGGGTTATCGGTATACCCTGTCAAAACCGTGGCAAATAAATTAGTTTTCACCTACTCTCTATCTCTGTCTCTATTTCCCCATCTTTCTCTCTATCACACACTTTTTCCTTTTATTATTTTCCATCTCTAAAACAAGTATTATATATTTTGAAATAGCTAATCACAAACTTATATCATGATGGTAACAACGAATAACATTATCTTCTTGATTCATCTTAAGTCAAAATATGTGTTATCGACGGATGTCGAGTCACTATTCACTGATGTAACAACGGGACACAGATTCTAAAAAAGTCATAGACTTACTTTTGCATCCCTTTCAATATGTCCTATTGTTATTGTGATATTGATAATGTTATATATATTTAAATGAATAAAATACTGTTATAACTAATTACAGTATCACAAAAGAAGTTCAGCTATAAGAGTGAGTAGGATGATACACATGTATGTATTCATTGCTCAGCGGAAGACTAACTTACTTTTTATAATTTACACAGATAATAAAAACAACTTTTTAAGATTTAATATTCAATTTAACTTTGTGAGTTTTGTGTCTTCGTACATATCTCAAAACACTGCATAAAGAATCAACTTTACTATTTCATACAAAAGCAATGATATTGATTGTTTATCACATATTATTTTGGCATTATTATTCACATGAAAAAAATATCATACATATCATATATATTTGACTGAAGACTAACTTCAGTTGGAATTGTTTTGAGATACCAATCATTATTCAATAATAGTATCCCCTCTTGTGGGTTGCTTATAAAAGGCGGAATCTATACAGGACTTCATAATTGCTGAGATAATTATTTGTGAATAACCAAGACATAAATGTACAGACCAGACTAACTACACTGCAAACCATAGATACAATATCAAGGCCTCTGCCAAACCAATACATTTGGTGTCGACCATGAATTATATACTATGGAATTACATGCAACACATCTGGACAGGGTGAACAAATTATCATACATAATCTGATAGCTGTATATGAGTAGGACCCAGTTAAGGATTCATGACTACTCACATGCTATATAAAGGACAGATTTATAAACCCGTTGGATCATATAGATACAGTGAATTCATATATATATTTAATTTCATAAAGGGAGATTATTAAATGCACAACAACGGAATTTACGATTTTTGGGATCATTTTAGATGCTCATTTAAAATGCATGAAATATATATGGAGATAATATTTTGTGAATAACCAAGACATAATTACACAGACCAGACTACGGCGAGTGCACCTAGCTACAATGCAAACCATAGATACAATATCAAGGCCTCTGCCAAACCAATAAATTTGCTGTCGACCATGACTTATATACTATGAAATTACATGCAACATATATGGACAGGGTAAACACATTTACATACATGAACTGATAGCTTTACATGAGTGTGTGTGTGTGTGTGGAGATAATTATTTGTTAATAACCAGAGAAAATGTACAGACACAATATCAAGGCCTCTGCCAAACAAATTATTGATATACTATGGTTTTAAATGCAACACATATTGACCGTACGGACAATTTACATACATGAACTGATAGCTTTATATAAGTAGATCAAGTTAAGGATTTATGACTACTCTCATCCTATATAAAGGACAGATTTCTAAACCCGTTTGATCAAAGAGATACTGTGACAGTTAATTCATATATATTTATCATTTACACATAAATTCGTGTATTTTGTTATTGTGATCACATGACCATACGTCAACTTGAAATTATCATGCCAAAACAATCATTGTTAAGCCATCCAGGGCTAACAGACGATCAGTTTACCTAACCACTGTTTCATGGGATCCTGAAAGGTTAACCAGTACTCTAGCACATCCAATCTCCGCAAGTAACTGATAACTTTACCACTTGAATAAGATGTTATAGATGAATGATAATGAGACACAATGTCGTATATCAATCACCACGGAAACTGTTGCCGGGCGGGGATTCGAACTCACGACCACTGGATTGATAGTCAGACGCTCTACTGACTGAGCTAATCGGTCCCGTTAAACAAACATGACTAAAACTGAGAAAAACAGTTTTGAAAACTAAACAATATACAGTTATTGTTTTTGTTTATCAAGATCAGAAAACTTGTATTTCCATCAAAAATGTGGGGAACCGAAACACCATAATTGCAATATGCAATACCCGATACGTTCTCAGTTTTAGTCATTTATGTTAAAAATGACAATTTCAAGATCATTCTATCTTCGTGTTTTTGTTAGTATTATAAAGCTATGCTTCCACTTCTCACATCAAACAGAGCATAACGTTGCAAGTGTGCTCCATAGTGTTAATATCCAAATGAGTATATTTATAAACATGTAATCTTAATTGAGTATTCTATTATGTTGACATAGTTAGTTTTGGTTTAGTATTCAGTTGATATTAACTGTCGGCGTGCACTTGTTTTCTTCACGCAATACAACCACGCTATTTTAACCCGCTCTGCAATTCTGTAAAATTCTGCCCCTATGTAACATAGGTCACAGCACTTTTAAACATGTGTTATTAATATGTGTCCGTATTTTATATGAAACGACAAACTGCTAGGTCACTGACATGATATTGTTTTTATTAGTCCATATTGTAACAATAAATATCAATAGTGTATCTTCATAGTATACTTCGATGGTATTATTCCATTTATATAGTTTTGTTTAAATATTCTGTATAAAACTGTTAGAAATGTTGACGTACAAATGTCTTCTACAGGCAATGGACTGTGTCTGCGATTCTATTTTTATCAACGCTTTTGAACCTCTCTGTGACTCTGTAACAATATTTATTTCTGTAAATACTTCATCTTCAAATGTTGGTTAGGAAATTTTAAATATGTTTTGTTAACATTTTGTTCATACCTTGTATGAAATAACACACTTCTAGGAAAACTACCGTTTTCTGGGTTATTGGTGCGTGGTCGCGCAATTGTAGTGTATTGTAGAAGCAACTTAATAGTGTATTTCAAGTGTTGAATCTTATATTTTTTCAGATAGGCAAACGAAACTGTGGAAACAATGATATACCTCATCAAAGGCGTTATAACAATTTCAGTGATTGTTTTTACATGTAAGTACAGGATCACATATTTTACTAATTTATTTAAATATTAGTTTTATTAACCAAACAAATAACACTGATATACATGCATGATGAGTATGAAATTGTGTACCTTTATGTAGCCCAGCAGATGCTGAAATTTATCATTTCAACTACCTTCCTATGTATACTGTCCTAATGATGAAAATATTTAGTCCTAATTATACAGGGTGACCATCTTAATACATGCATTGGTTTTCCTTGCTACCTTCATAATTTAGTACATACAATTTTGAGCATCAGTACAATTATTTTTTTTTTTTTTAGTAGAAAATAAAAAAAGTTTTACTCAATACTGATACTTTTATGAGATTATGGCGAGTTGCAGTGTGCTAATTTAAGTAACATCCATCGGAGCTAAAACTATTTTTTGGAATATTTGAAACAAGGTAGTCATGGACTGTGGCTGTTTAGTCAGGGTTCCACAATCACGACGGGGAAAGTTTAAATACTGTAGTATTAGTGTACATCACATTTATTCCGAAACAAGATATACATTTTTGGCTTAATATCGGTCGGAATAATTGCATTAACATGATATGTTTTTATAAGCTATACATAAATAGTGGTATTAATCCTCTCGCTATTAATCCAGTGGTCGTCAGTTCGTCTCCGTGATGATAAGTATCATACAACGTTGCGCATCATTGTCATAAAGTTATATGTTACTTGTTGGTCATCGATGGCAATACACTGACTTTACATTAAAGAACAAACCAACTATACTTCATTTGAATTGTATATATGAACTGTATATTGGAATCTGGATACGGATCATATGAAACATTAGCAAAACCAAGTTCACATACAAGTTTCTTTCAATTCTAAATCAATTTCTTAGCCCTTTTGTTACAATAGTTGAGAGCATTTTGGTTACAAAATGTATAATAATCTTATCACTATTCAAACCAGTAATTAACAAAACCTACAAAATACAATAACACAATATACAAAGGATATCCAACTGGCTAACCATAATCACCTAAACATTCAAACTACAAATTACAACGACAAGTTTTTATGAACAAGTTAATCCAAATGTGCATTCCAACTCTTTACATCATTTTGTATGGAAACCAAAATTTTAATACAGAAACAAACAATGTTATATTCCAAATCGTACAGGAATTAAACGCTTCGAATAAAGTGTTTAATGTATTGTATTAATATTCAAGCAAAAATCGTCAACTATACGTTCAATATTAAAACTGATTTAAGATAAATATTTAGTTAGTCAACGATAAATATTAATTAATCATACCCATTTCTACTCGTAAACTGATATTCCTCGTTATGAATTTTGTCATACTATGTACACCACTAAATGAAGTACAGGTCAGCGATCGAAATACCTAGCTGTGTACTGCTCGTGCAGCTTATTACTGCCAATCACCTATCTAGAAATGAATGTATTTAAAAACCGCATTGCTTGCATAATTGTCTACCGAATTTTGTACTATTGTAAATTTTTCATTTTAAATAACAATAGGCATATCAGCCCACAAGGCATGTATTTACAGTCTGTTCAACATTCTGAAATTGAACGTCGGTGCATAGGATCATTTACCAGCCGGGTTATCGGTATGCCCTGTCAAAACCGTGGCAAATACATTATTCTCCCCCTTCTATCTCTTTCTGTATTTCCCCATTTCTCTCTCACTTTCTCACTTTTTCCTTTATTATTCTCCATCTCTAAAACAAGTAATATATATATATTGAAATAGCTATTCACAAACTCATGATGGAAACAACGAATTATATAATCTACTTGATTCATCTTGAGTCAAAGTATTCATATGCTGTCGTACAAAACAAGGCACTACAAAAAAGTAAATATTCAGTTACTATTGCATCTTGCAATCACTAAAACACGTCCTCCAGATGTTTGCCATGAGCTACACTGTTGGGATTGGAGATCAGAACATCATTGATATAACATAGCAATAAAACTTATACCACCCTCTCATTCAGTTTGCAGAATATAATCAATACATATCAATACAATATTCCAGTTTTATCGTAATCATTTAAAGCATAGCAAATACAGGACAAGAAAAATAATCGATAAACAGTTCATACAAACTTCGAGAATCTCAAACAGTTCAACGTGTTGCAAGGCAACACTCTGTTGACACGAGGTAAGCTGCTGTCCTATTATTTTATTATTGAATGTTGGCATACATGTTTTAGAAGTTTGCAATGATTAATCTATAATCATTATCATTGTTTAACAAAGTGCTGATAAAACATGATTTACATCATGTGCATGTTATGTTGTAGCAAACATTAGAATTCAAACACTAATTTTCTAACGAGAGAGTTTTGTAATACAATAGTAACACACACAAAAACATCATTTAGTTTTCTTTATTTCTTCATTTGTGTTTTATTTTTCATTGTTAAACAATGATGATGATTATAGATTAATCATTGCAAACTTCTAAAACATGTATGACAATATTCAATAATAAAATAATAGGACAGCAGCTTATCTCGTGTCAACAGAGTGTTGCCTTGCAACACGTTGAACTGTTTGAGTTTCTCGAAGTTTGTATGAACTCTTTATCGATTATTTTTCTTGTCCTGTATTTGCTATGCTTTAGATGATTACGATAAAACTGGAATTTGTATTGATATGTTTTCATTATATTCTGCAAACTGAATGAGAGGATAGTATAAGTTTTATTGCTATGTTATATCAATGGTGTTCTGATCTCCAATCCTAACAGTGTAGCTCATGACAAACATCTGGAGGAAGTGTTTTAGTAATCGCAAGATGCAATAGTAACTGAATATTTACTTTTTTGTAGTGCCTTGTTTTGTACGACAGCATATGAATACTTTGACTCAAGATGAATCAAGTAGATTATGTAATACGTTGTTATCATCATGAGTTTGTGAATAGCTATTTCAAAATATATATTACTTGTTTTAGAGATGGAGAATAATATAGGAAAATGTGTGAAAGAAAGAGAGAAATGGGGAAATACAGAAAGAGATAGAAGGGGGAGAATAATGTATTTGCCACGGTTTTGACAGGGCATACCGATAACCCGGCTGGTAAATGATCCTATGCAACGACGTTCAATTTCAGAATGTTGAACAAACTGTAAACACATGCCTTGTGGGCTGATATGCCTATTGTTATTTCAAATGAAAAATTTAAAATAGTACAAAATTCAGTAGACAATTATGCAAGCAATGCGGTTTTTAAATACATTCATATCTAGATAAGAGATTGGCAGTAATAAGCTGCACGAGCAGTAAACAGCTAGGTATTTCGATCGCTGACCTGTACTTCATTAAGTTGTGTACATAGTATGACAAAATTCATAACGAGGAATATCAGTTTACGAGTAGAAATGGGTATGATTAATTAATATTTATCGTTGACTAACTAAATATTTATCTTAAATCAGTTTTAATATTTAACGTATAGTTGACGATTTTTGCTTGAATATTAATGCAATACATTAAACACTTTATTCGAAGCGTTTAATTCCTGTACGATTTGGAATATAACATTGTTTGTTTCTGTATTAAAATTATGGTTTTCATACAAAATGATGTAAAGAGTTGGATTGCATATTTGGATTAACTTGTTCATAAAAACTTGTCGTTGTAATTTGTAGTTTGAATGTTTAGGTGATTATGGTTAGCCAGTTGGATATCCTTTGTATATTTTGTTATTGTTATGTAGGTTTTGTTAATTACTGGTTTGAATAGTGATAACATTATTAGACATTATGTAACCAAAATGTTCTCAACTATTGCAACAAAAGGACTAAGAAATTGATTTAAAATAAAGAAACTTGTATGTGAACTTGGTTTTGCTAATGTTTCATATGATCCGTATCCAGATTCCAATAAATAGTTCATATATACAGTTCAAATGAAGTATAGTAGGTTTGCTCTTTAATGTAAAGTCAGTGTATTGCCATCGATGACCAACAAATAACATATAACTTTATGATAATGAGGCGCAACGTTGTATGATACTTATCATCACGGAGGCGAACTCACGACCACTGGATTAATAGCGAGAGGATTAATACCATTATTTATGTATAGCTTATAAAAACATATCACGTTAATGCAATTATTCTGACCGATATTAAGCCAAAAATGTATAGCTTGTTTCGGAATTAATGTGATGTACACTAATACCACAGTATTTAAACTTTCCCCGTCGTGATTGTGGAACCCTGACTAAACAGCCACAGTCCATGTCTACCTTGTTTCAAATATTCCAAAAAATAGTTTTAGCTCCGATGGATGTTACTTAAATTAGCACTCTGCATCTCGCCATAATCTCGTAAAAGTATCAGCAGTGATGAAACTGTTAACAAATCTTTGAACATATCAAAGCCACATTGCCCTTCATGATGAATGCATGTGTTAAATTGTTTAACATAATATTAGATTCAGGCGTTGTTCCCAAATCATACACATACGTTTTTATTAGTCCGTTTTTTAAAAAAAGTTATCCAAATAAAGTCGAAAATTATCGACCAATAACAAGTTGCATGGGGTATTGTTTACTTCTATCATAAATACAAGATTACAAAAGTATACTGATAATCACAAAATAATAAAGGATTATCAAACGGGTTTCAGACGAAACTTCTTAACGGTCGATAATTTGTTTATTTTACATTCATTAAAAACTATAAAAGAAATGAAAAAAAGAATTTTGCGCTTTTATCGATCTTTAAAGAGCATTTGCTATTGTTTGTAAACACTGGTTATAACTTCTTAGATATAATATCAATGGCAACTGCTTGAAACTAATAAAAATATGTATTCTATTATCAAGTCGAGCGTTACAGTGAATGGCATCTCTTCATATGGCTTCCTTTGCAATATAGGAATTAGGCAAGGAGAAAATCTCTCATCAATATAATTTTCTATATAGGTCTCACTGAAGAATTATCTCCCTTACATGACGGTAGCAAGATTCTTACGCCAAAGAAATTAGAGCTGTGTAAAGCAGTTGGGCAATTGTTTTGTTAAAAATGCATAACATGTCATATTTATTTGTACATATTGGAATATTGGAACATTGTCATGATTTCTGCAAAGTTTGGGTGACATTGGGAACTGTTTGATGATGCTATAAAAGTTTAAAGATCCGTAGCGATACACTGCAACAAATGGGCAGAATTGTCAAAAATGAAGGGGTTCCAACTAACCATCGAAATTGTGAAAAAGCAACCTGGTCAACACCATGTTTTTTTCTGCATAATGGGACCAACAGAGGACTATCTATGGGGAAAAGGCACTTTTAGAACCATTGGTAATGTATCCAGTGTTCCAGAAATGCATGTCTCTATATGTAAAACAGTACAAAATTAATTGGTGTGTGAGATGTAAACTTAAATGCTATTGATGATTTTATAGCAAACTGTGGTGTAGCAAATGGAGTTACTATCAATCAATATGAATTAAACAATAATTTATACACGTTTCTTAAACTATTTATATTACTCTATGCAGACGATACTGTGATAGTCAGTGAAAGTGCCAATGACTTTCAAAATGCATTAAATATATATCAAGAATATTGTTATATATGGAAATAAACTGTAAATACATCTAAGTCTAACATTCTTATAATCTTGAAAGGTAGGCAGACATATATCGGTTGACTTGTCAAGGAAACACTCTAGAGACAGTCTCAGTATATAAATATTTAGTTTTTTTTTATTTAGTAGAAAGGTTCCTTTTATATCTCAAAATAGCATATTGGAAAACGTATTTAAACCCAAAATGTTATGTACGACCCAAGTTCATACATTTAAAGCATCATGACCGTAACAAATAAAGTGCAGTATAAAACATGTGCGAATTTATCAAATTAATAACTATAATCTCACATAAATAAAATTGTCATCTGAAATCTACTTCACTGAAAAAATCATGGCACGTCAGACGATTCGCTGGCTTTAAGCCAATAAATCGCAGTCGCAAATCATTTGTCATCATACATCCATGTATATTTAAGTCTCAACATTTACATATAATTACACTCTTACCAATACTGTTAACTAAACAAAACTGTTAAACAACACTGTTAAAAACGTCGTAAAACCAAGAATTGTGTGACAATTTTATCCAAAATATAACATGTCTGAACACTGTAAACAAATACACAACCTCGACTTCCGGTTGATTCGTAAAATAACCATGCGTCTAAAATTCCTATTGATTATTGTTGTCATCACACCTTTTTTTTTTTTAATTGTACTATTTCAACACTTACTGTAATTATTTGTTATCCATTGTAAATATTTTAATAATAAGAAAATGTATTAAAGTAATGTGCGTATAATGTCAAATGTTACAAATATATTGAATATAACACGTTACTAACCATCTTATTTGAGTCTTAACACAATTTTGCATGTCCTCATGATTTCATGTATATGTGCACTGAGTGAATAAAGGATATCGTATCGTATCGTATCGTATCGTAACACATCGCATCGAATTGTATTGTTTTGTGTGGCTTCAAACACATCACGATGACGTATACTCCATCGCTGCATCACATATGGCTGCAAGGAAATTACATAATTGTAACTAGGTGTTAAATAGAAATTGAATTATTGAATTATATTCCTGTTGCATAATTTCAAAGTGTATACTTTTCAATCCTTAGGCAAAGGACACGATGTATGCCTTACAACCACGAGAACTTGTTATAACGTAAATGATGATTTGACGTTAGAGGCGGAATACAAAGGATTGACACCAGCTGACGGTGTTATATGGACTATAACCGGGGGTTTATCCGGTATGATTGCAGCCAATTCCACCTGTAGTTTCCGGTTTGCCATACCAACTGGATTTCCTGAAGGCAGAAGAATGTCACTAGATTGTTCATCTGCACCTAAATACCGTTTAACTGTTCAGTCATTAGAAAGTGCAGATTTTAATAAAACATGGGGAGTTGACTTTTCCTTATTAAATGGAACTACACAAAGTGGAACACAACAACAAACCGTTATTCAATGCGAAATAGGCACATGTAAGTAAAAACGTAAGTTTATATTTTCATCATAAAAACTAGCACAGTGGCAGAGGCACCGCCTTAAGATCTTGTAAGATCATTAACTTTCACTACTGAGGTCGTCGGGACGGGTCCATATCAGTTTAAACATATACTGAATATGTAGGAATGTTTGCCTTGCTGGTTTTTAATATACGCATCGTTTCTTTTCCATGCTTTATTTTAGATAAATGTAACATCATATTGTGTATTGATAGAATCGGATTCAACACAAAACATGTTATATTGCTTGAATCCTATTATAACAATACAAAAAATGCTATTCAATTTATCTAAAATAAAGCATGACTAAGACAATATGTTGGTTTGTCATAGTTTTACACAAGCTTGCATTGAATCATTGTCAAAAGATGCATCTGAAATTAATTTATCGTTTTTCTAGACTGTAAACTATGTAGTATTTAATATGTAATAATATATATATACTTGTTATGTGCATGTCATCAATCGGTAAGTATATTCCTTTTCGAAACTCAAAATGCAAGAGTGTTATTAAATGATATTAATACATAACAAGATTATATAACTACCATTGCATATGATTGAAATTCCCTTACAAGCACAGAATGCAATCAAGAACATAGCATGATGAGTATTAATTCATTATGCAATACCCTCGTTCAGCTCGCACCAATTTGAGTGGTGTTTCATTCCCGAGTGTCACTTGGTGATGGCAATGACAACAAATAATCTGAAATAATAACAACACCAAGTAAAAGTACACAATGTTTCTGTCCGTTCACCACATAGTACCACCTGCCTATGTTAATAATATGTGTTGTTTGAATTTTACTATAACATCATCTCTATGGACCTTCGTGACCCAGTTGTCTAGTGAATAGTCGTTTAATGAATACTTACGTTATCGATGGGGTCATTTAATCAAGCCATTTTCGTCCAAAAAAGATGCTAGAAAAAAAAATGAACATGGTATATATAATCTTGTATATGGCGTAGACCCCATTTTAAAATGCATCTGATCAAACTCAATGATACAAACACTTTTTTATAATATATTGAGCTTACTATGTTCAACCTTATTTTTTTCTAAATTGAGAATGTGCGTTATATCCGACATGAATCAATGGCTATCATACATCCCTCTTAGGTTATGAGCAGTGGGCTATGTCCTTCTTTAGAGTAACAATGAATTTAGATTTTGCTTAACATGTGTGTTTATAACACCATACACATATGCCGAATATGATAGAACATTTAGGCGTTGCTATTGTATTGAAACTGTATCGTTTTTTTATGTGAAGACGCGAGAAAGTGTGGAGTTAATTGCAAATTTACGGCACCGATGGATTAACGATATATTATTTTCATTTAACGTCCTGTATTAGTCCTCTATATTTCAACAAAACATGACTATAGTTATTTATCTAATGGATTGCTATCAACAGGTCTAGATTAGCATTAGTTTCACGCAAGGTACATGTGGAAAATAGTCGTTTTAAATATATAACACTAATACAAATATTAAGATAGCAAAATAGATTATGTTACGATATAGCAGCTTTATCACACATAAAAACAATTCTCAATCAAACACAGCAGTAATTTTAATTTTTAGATAACGAAAATGACATTGGAACTCGTGAACGTGTACCTAACACAGTCATCATTGTTGTGGTGATGACATTGAAAGTATTGCTGTAATAATAGGTATGTTCTTTAATTAAATTACTTTTAGCCTTGCAGGCCATATGCATTTGGTAGCATTAATGTATATGTGTGATTATATAAGAATTCTTTGAATTTGTAAATCAATTAATTTTGTTGTATGCTCTGTGTTTGAGAAGACATAACAATGCGATTACAAAGATAAGAATTCCTTCTAAAAAGATCAAATACGCATTTACCTGGTAAAGTAATCGCAACTATAAGTGTATAAAATTGAATAATTTTGTGAAAAGACAGCAACAGTTGTAGAAAAATGATCTGATTTAACGAGGCTAAAATGGAAGAGGAATAGTTGTCAAAAACGGTTCTACAAAATAACATGTATACTTCACGTTCATAGTTATACAAGGATAGTTTCGATTTTCATTTAAAAAAATATGTAGAGCTCGAATTGTACAATAAGTCTGTGATATTGAAAGTACGTGTCATGGTGTATATGCATGTTTCGAATGTTTCAGCCAAAAGGATTTTATAATATAATTTCAGAGACATGTTATGATTAAGTACTTGGAGTTAGCAAATTATAAACCACTGTAATATTTGAACCTATTATAAAACTATTTCTTTGCTGCATGTAATTCACCAGCATGCGATGTAACACGTAACATTTAACCACCAACTGCCGTATTTTGTTAAAGGGAAAGTGCGATGACAAATACAAATTTGTTTTCACATTTTAAACAAAAAGTGGTGAAAAGTTTAGTGTTTGATAAATATATTGCATGATTAGAAGCATATCATGTTAGCTGTTTCGTGGCTTTATGCGAAAAGAAAAAAGAAAGATCGCTAAAGGCTAGAGTGGTGCCATTGAATACGACATAGGATGTACCTTTGGACTAGTGTGCGTATTGTTGTATAACTCTGGTAAAATTGTACTATATAGCAAATTGTAATTGTAACAACAAATCTAAAGAAAGATAAATTAAATGAAATTTGGTAGTTGCAGTTTTTGTTTAATTGACATCAACTTAAACTAAAGGATGCAACATACTCTACATGACATCGTATCGTTGCGCTTGATAAATATAAAACAGTACATAGTGTTGTTAATCGAATACAAATAAGCCATATAATAATTAAAATATAAAAAAAAATATATA
This sequence comes from Panopea generosa, assembly GCA_029582155.1. NCBI lineage: Eukaryota > Metazoa > Mollusca > Bivalvia > Adapedonta > Hiatellidae > Panopea > Panopea generosa. The sequence continues at coordinate 25,941,761 of CM055894.1, read as the reverse complement.
TATAATTTTTGTTGAATATTAGATATGAACTTACATGCTACCAGCGAAATGTTCTCACTTTGCCCCTCTTACATGTATGTCTGTTTTTATCTCGTGAAATTTTAACAAATAGAATTAAAGCGTATAATGATACAATTTAAAAATAAATAGCTTGCCATTCCTTTGATAATTTCTCTATATATGCACATAATAATTGTATTAAATATATTGTTTATTTGACGTTTTAGTTTGACGTGTGAAATATGCTGAGGTCTCGACAACTTTTCTATTATTTTGGTGTCTGTTTTTTGTTGTTGCTACGTTGTGTACCAATAAACATCATCATGCTAGTTAAAACTATTACCGATCTTCGTCTATTTTATGCAATAAAACTATATTATTAGAATATTAGAATATATGGTATGACAAAAGTATTTATATTTGAATTGACCTGAAAATAAATAGGTACTTGCATAGATAAGATGCTATATGCGGCATTATAATGTTGGTCTTGGGTAAGGATTATATTGTCCTATCAGTTAAAATGTATGTAAATTGAGATACTTTATTAAAGATGCTAAATAGTATTAAATTAAAATGTGGTGAATAGAAAAATAGAGATAAGTACAAAGTTTAATTTATTAGCCAGTAATTGTACAGTTTTCATTCACAATATATCATTGTACAACTTTCATTGACAATAAACCATTGTACAGTTTTCATCCACAATATATCATTGTAAAACTTTCAGTTAAAATAAACCATTGTACAACTTCCATTCCCAATTTACAATTGTACATCTGTTATTCACAATATAACATTATACAGTTTTGATTCACAATATACTATTGTAAAACATTCACAATATACCATTGCACAGCCTCTATTAACAATTTACAATTGTATAACTTTCATTGAAAATATTCCATTGTAAAACTTTGATTCACAATACACCAGTGTACAGCATCTGTTCACAATATACCATTGTACATCTTTCATTCACAATATGCAATTGTATAACATTCACCGATAATATACCACTCTACTGCTTTCATTCACAATATATAATTGTACAACATCCATTCACAATATACCATTGTACAACTTTCATTCACAATATACCATTGTTCAGCTTCCATTCACAAAACACCATTGTAGAACTTTCATTCTCAATATCTTGGGTACTAAATGAACGAAAACAATCAAAGTAGTCAGAATAAAGTATTGCTTCGGTACCTGCAAAACCTGATATGTTCAGCCGTCCGAATATTGTGTCAAATATGCATGATCATAGAATACACGTGTTTATGCTATCGGCAGTCACGACGTATGTCATTCTTTTGCGACTTTGACCTGATTTCAAAGGTTTCATGCCAATTCAAACTTCGTTTTGGTTTATGACATAACAATGAGATTACATTGATAAGAATCAGTATCTCGCTTCTGAAAAAAAAAGTATTTTCCTGCTAAAACAATAAGTGTAAAGCAATGAAATGTCTTTGTGAACAGATAGAAACAATTGTAGAAAAGTGTCATCTTATTTAAAGAGGCTTAAATGTTTAATTGACATATACTGTACATGATTTTTTATTGAGACATCACACTTTATAAAAAGAAAAAAATATTTCGAGAGAAATACGTATTTAACGATGTGGTGCGTGCCATGCAAACATAGGTAGGTAGTTTTTTCTGATACTATTAAAAATGAACACATAGGTAACAAATGCCACATACAGTATAACTAAATTAATTACATTTATTGTTTATGACTACAATTGTAAAACTGTATGCAGTGAGTGTTTATATATTGTCGTAACTCCTTCAACTAACCCATATGGAACTTTGAATTTTATTTTCCCATCAATGCATACATACACATTCTCATTTAAGCTTTGGATAAAATCAACCATTGTCGAGATTTATGATTGACCAACACATCACAATTGTTAACGGGTTTTGATGTCGTGGGCATACGGTTTTATGTTCCTTTCATTAACTTGTTTATGTTAACGAAATGATCCAACTTTACATAGTCTGAAAGAAACCTATGTAACTTGTTGAAATCGGTGCGATTTTCTACAACACGTGCTTAACAAGGTCGTCTATAAACAACTGTATTCGTGAATGATTTTAGAAATCCGAAGATTTGATTTTGTCACGTAACATTAAATATGAAGTGTTTTTTGGCACGACGGTCGTGCCGGTTAGTTTTCTTATCCGCACAACATTTATGTCCATTATTGTCTTTAACCGCACGACGGTCGTGCTCATTATTGCCCTTATTCGCACGACGGTAATACCGATACCGTTTCTTCAATGTCGACAAGGGAAGCAAGTCACGACAGATAGTCAAGGGTTGTAAGTATATATCCGGACATTTTCCAGCATTTTCAAAAGGTTGAAATTGATAGGATCTGACATCGTATTACCGTACAGAACTTTATTAAACGACAAATAATCACTTTTCCTGGACGAGTTTAATGAAATTCTGTAGGAATTGACAGCAAGTGTCAGATTCTATTGATCACATTTCCCGTAAAGAAAAAAAATCCAAGTTAGTCACTTACAAAAGGACATATTTTGATACCCCTTCTTAGGCGGAATAACCATAACGGGGTGTGTAAGTTTGGCCTAAAAATGTATTCTTTCTAAAATACACTTTTATCAATTCGACTATACATTAATTAAACAACAACGTACGCTATACTCACCAAGCACACTTATTAAGACTTTCCTTGGACGAGTTAAATAAAACCTGAAGTATAAATATGCGAATTAATACAAAGGTCCGGCGAATTGGTATCCAATCAATGACGTTCAAGGTTGTATTACACGTGAGTATTATAACATTTGCGTAGTGGTTTCACTTCATAGTAAACAAGGGTTGATATGTGATAAACATGAATAAAAGAGCGAGATGAGAGAACTATAGAAATGAATAGAAAAAGCAAGGAAGACAAATCGTGGTTGCTTGTTTTGTTCTGTTTCCTTTTGTTTATACGTTGTTTCCTATCTCTACTCTCTTCATCACTCGAGGCTGGCTCGAGCTTCCATCCGGATGTTAAAAAAATGGTTCATGAGTAATTTGGAAATTTTTCAGGGGGATATTAAAAACGTCACTCATTTAATGGATTTTTCACATGCATCTGCAAAACTTTCGAAGTTCGAGGCTTTCTCTACATTGTTATATAATGCTCCAGAATTGTTTACATATTCCGGAATACATGTACTAAAATTATTGCCCAAACAACCTTATTGTTTTCATGGAAAAATAACTATATATTTTAAAACGTTTACTGTTCACATGATGCTTGTGTTTTAGTTATTTTGCTGTATTAAAAAGTATGCTTTGAATAAAAGCCTGCTTATGTTTTAGAGGCCATGTTGTTGTATTTCCATAATTTGTTTCTAATAAAAACCTAGCTGCAGCTGTACAATTTACCAACCAGTTATTGCTCTTAATTAAGCGTATATCAGCGATGTATGACTAAAATCCGTTTTATGCCATGGACAATTCGTGTTATTCTGACGTCCTCATATTGCAGCCTTCACGGTATTGTCAGAGTGTTTGTCTTGCGATGTCTTGCCGGTTGCATGTTGTATTATATTATATTGTTGTTTGATTTTGTGTTTGCCTGTATTGTTGTGTACTCCTTTCATGTCGTTTCTTATATTAATTCCATCAATTTTTAGTTCCCATCACTCATGTGCTGTGTAACATAAAATGATTCCGTCGTACCGATAAGGAAAATAATCGACACGAAGGTCGTACTTATAGCCTTGTCCTTGATATTTTGTCTGCGCATTCATTTCGGTCAACTCTCTCGGGAATGAATGGATGAAGGATAGTTGATGTTGATGAATTTATTGCGGGACGCGATTTAATCGACAACGACATTCTGACTGTAAAACACGCATTACAGAAGCAGTACACATGTTTCTAAACTAAAAGTTCATAAAATGACTTTATTTATATGATAGCATTTAAATTATTAGTGTCAAATGTTTAGCTTTTGTTTATTTAGTCTTTGTTTATGGTATGACTTGTATTTACTTGTCATACCAATCAACAGAAGTCTCGACAAACTTTTTCATTTTGCTGTTTGTTTATTTTTGCTACCAACGCATGGTATTATGCTTGTTAAAACTAAATTTAGATGCCGGTTTCTAACGAAACAATTAGCAATAACTATTACAGATATTGTATGTTTTAAGAATACCAGGGTTTGTTTGTGTTTTACGATCTCATGATTAATCTATACCATTTGTTGATATTTTCTTCTAATCGATGTTTTATTTTACGATTATGCTACTTCGGATTTAATAAATGATGACCAATGAATAAGATGGACCGAAGTCGTTTGTCTGGTTAAGATGTAAGAACAAAACACGACTTTAAGTTGAAATGGGCATTTTATTAAAAATGTCGGGAAATATTTTTTATAATTCCTGAAGAGATACATTATAATCAAAACCGCTGGATACAAAGTAATGAGCAGTAAAACAACAAAATAGTTAGTATGTTCCAATCTGCCTAAAATATATATACTAAGGCTAGATTAAAAGTTATTAGGAGCCCATCCATGAGGAATTAGGGTGGTGGTGGTGGGTAAAATTAAAAATGCCGACTCGAAAAAATGCCACGTCAAGTATCCTTGAGTATCCAGTCAGAACTGAGAAATTGACTGATAACCACGTTCTGTTATTATTCGGGTCGAGCGCACATCGCCCGGGAATAAATATATTAAAGGTGACGCCGAATAATATTTTGGTAGCCTATACGAGCCAGCTTAGAACATCAATCCTCATATATAAAACACTTTGTCTTACATATAATTACACCTATAATTTTTCCTATATATTTCATTTTATTAATTATTTTCTAGTTCAAATATACTTTAAAAATGGTACTAGAAGCTTCCTCGCTTGACGCACCGCCTTAAGAGGAGAGTTATAAATCTGGTCGGCCCGGTGTCACTTTAATGTGATTGCGTGTTATATCATACTATGTGTCTGCAACATGATACTCCAGTGTGACAGCGCTCAGAATACTGTCTCAAGTAAACATCGTCGCAATATGATCTAAACATGTTCACGGTCAGGGAACTCTGTCACAACGTACAGTGATTCGCGTTGACAGTTTGTCACAGATTCACGTCGATCTGATGCGGGAAAACACGGCATATTCTGATGTATAAAGTCAATTATTTACTGGACACAGCTAAAGGTTTTAAACTTTTTACATGATCGAGTTTCGACTAATATTAATTAGTACTTTCAATGTTCCAATCAACCATGTGTGAATTAGTTAATGTTTAAAACGCAAGAATTAATAAATCCTCGCTAAATATGTATGTAAAACGAAAGTAAAGATGAAATTGTCAATAAAAACATCAATCAGTGCAAAATATCATTTATAACTGTTGTTTAAGTAATATTGTTTAAAAAAAGAGTTATTACTAATTGACTTTTTACTAATACCACGTGAGAAATTCCGTTTGGAAAAAGCTCCACGTGTCACAGGTTTGTGTCGATGTTGATTTAAATGTCACGGATTCTTCTCTACAGAGTCACAGATTCTAGTCGACACTATTGGCAGGAATGGACATATCTTTTTCGAAGATTCCTCGCTGTATTGTGATCTGGATGAAGGCCTATCATTGATTAGATGTTCTTTCTCAGCCGACTATGAAACAGCTGCGAGTTTCGAAAATAAAATATTGCATTTTACATTAACTTCTTTCCTCTGCCGATGACATCGTTCCAGGAACGAGAAAGTAGATCAACTAAGCTGGTTAGAAGTTACGTGGTATTTTCTACTAGCCAACTAATGTCTTACCTATATATGCATGTGTCTTTGGACGAAAATGGAAATTTGGCATGTACCAAAAGCGTTCATTTATTTGCGGATTGATATCATTTTCGCTAAGTCTGGCTAGCACGAATATTTTCATAGTGATACCACATGGAAGTCGGTGTGTGAGTTTAATAATTTTACGGCGTCTCCACGTAACGTAACGCAAAACCAATGCATTTGGCAAATTCCTCGATCTCCGTAGCAACGCCTAAGCTAAATAACAGAGATTATCATTTTTGGTGGTTTTATGACCCAGGTATTCTCAATTTTTGCAAGGATCAAGGGACGCTTTCGGCCATGTGAAAACATTGACCTGGTTCAAGTATTGCCTTGTGAACATGGGCTGCCATTTGGCTCCAGTTCAGATGACATCGCACACATAAAAACATGGCAGCGAGGTGACGTCGGGTCATTATTTGACCAGTTCTAGTGTATGGGCGCCGCGCACTCTGATAAGTTGGGAGTTACGACGCAAACGGTAACGAATATTCTGTACTGAAACGCCGTGCTGCCCAGCAGCGAAGGTAGCCGTGGCAACAGACACTGACGTAAGCACGTCAACGTTCGGTTCCGGTCTTTGTCTCTCCAGGTTTACCGTTTACCAGGTCGCTGGGACTGTAAACAGTTCAGGTATCTCGGAAACGTGCCTCAGGTCGCTCATTCTATTTGCGACAGCACCATAACTGGAATGCGACCACTATGGCCGTTACCCCACCCACTATCATTTTATTGCGTCCGTTTTTAGAAATCCGTTGCATGTTGAAAACTGTGAAACAATCAAAAAAATCAAATCTGCCTCTATTGCATGAATTGTATGACGTGGACTGAAAAACCTGTCGACCGCATGTGCACTCGGAAAAAGTGGAAATGAATGTTCTGGGCACTAAGTGCTATGTACAAGGTGCATGTGATCTTATTCTCAACACCGCCAGGGTAAAAAATACATGTACATTGAACATGAAACACAGACAGAGCTACATCAGATATAAAAAAAGAGGGACATTTCCTTTTTCTGCAGAGTAGGGCCTATATATAAGATATTATTACTACATCTTTTTCTCTTATATAAAACGTATAAAACACATGAATACAAGATTTTTTTTTGTGATGGTGGGTCAAATGTACGATATATTGACATGTGTAAATACGCAAATCTCCAGAATCCCAAGTGTACTTGCGGGTATTCACGTTACCCTAACTTGTCTTTCGTGTTTTCCCTTGCAGATCATGATAGTGTTGATGTACATTTTGTTTTATTATTTCATAAAAAAATGAATATAACGTTACCATATGTGTTGTGTTTTATTAATCAAGAAAAGTTTAATTAAATGTCTTTTTTGTAAGACAAAAGAAAACGAATAATAGAGAATAACGGAAGACTTTAATCCAAGTCTCAAACGTGGGCAGTTAATTGAGAACAAGACATGAGTAAATCTATGAGCTGGATAAATACATCACTCAAAACGTCAATAAGGAAATACGTATCAAAAGTGACAGTTTTCCCCTATAATGATTCGTTATATGTAAAGTTTTAAACTACCAGCGAAGTCTCACGAAACATGACTATGGCTATTGAGTTAGTACCGAGGTATTGTTTTGCTTCCGTGTGTCGGTTCTAACTATATATATATTTTGTGTGTGTGTGTGTGTGTGTGCGCGCGTGCGAGCGTGCGTGCGTACGTGCTTGTGTGCGTGCGTGCGTGCGTGTGTGTGTTTCCACGTGACATGATCTAAGTATATTTGTTAACAAATATATAGTTATGACGATGTACTATGTATTAGACAAATAAAATATATGTTCTGTTCTGTTCTGTTCTAACTTTCACCGACTTAATCCGTAACATAACGACAATGCTCTAAAACTATATGCCGGACAGTCTCTGTACGAGAATCGAAGTGTAAATGGCAGTAATGACGTAGGGTTGAACCATTCTTCAATGTTAAAACTATCGACACTGAATCCGTGACATTAAAATAAGGATCGACATGCCTCCGTTACCCTGTCGTCACAAACCTGTGACATTTAAAAAAAAATAAACTTGAAAAAATATTCATAATCAGATGTTCAATTTGATCGTATTTTAATTATAATATACTACATTCCCCAGAATGTCAAATATATACTTCATACGTTAGATTATATTAACATATTAGCGATTATGTCCCCGCCATCGACTAGCAACGGTGACAAAATTTACAAAACAATAATACTGTCGACGTGAATCTGTGACAAACTGTCGACGCAAATCACTCTACGTTGTGACAGAGTTCCCTGACCGTGATGTTGAAAGCGACGCTAAACACCATACAATAACAATAATAGTTCAAATATATTCTTAAATTCACATGGGTTAGGTAGAAATCACATTATCGTCTTTCTTATGCTATGTAATTTTGCAAAATTTAAATACATGTCATTAAACAGGTGGTGTAAATAAAAGTCAAAATAATACTAAAGTAATTTGATTACAGTTTGATCGCTTAATTATGGAGAATGTCATTTCATTTATTATATTATATATTTCTTATATTTGTAATATTTGTTTTCAATTGAATACAAATTGTATAATTATCATCACTTGATAATGGTATCATTGTCGTTTCAACGGAGGGCAAAGCAGCAGTGTCCATGCTTTAAAACTGAAATTTTGGTAAATACTTGTTATACATGTTTTATATCCTATGTATAATTACAGTTAGTAGAATATAATTTAATTATTGTTAATAATTGAATTTGTGTGGTTAATCAGCCGTCCTTGCCGGTATTTCGTTATCATTGTGTTCAGTGAACACAAAGAGGTATTATTATGTTACCACTTACCTTCCACTTCCACAGTATCATCAACATATTTTAGCTGTTGCAATTTCCACAAAATACACGGATTTAATACAGTTTTGGTTTATATACTTTGCTGAATACTTTAATGTTATGTTTGTACATTGTATTTTATGCTGAATTGAGTGTGAAAACGTTGCTTTGCAGTTTTGTTTGCAGTCACAATGCATATAGCACAATACGCGGGAGGTAACATTATACATAGTTTGAACATAGTTAGGGAGTTTAACTACAAACAAGCAATTGGTGTAACTGTAGCTAATTATGTATTCGGGGTAAGATGAGATATTTTGATTACTGATTTGCGCTCGAAAAATCTCTGTGATCCATTTTATGATTTTGTAGTGTCTGAGAGAGAATATTTATCACATATAATTTGTAATTACTGGTGACGGTATATCTGTGCCAGTTTTTCCCCCATGAACAAGTCATATGTAGAATACAATTAACTATAGCTATACTTCTAGCTAACACACATCAACAGCAGAATAGTACGCGATGTGGCTGTATACATGTCTGGAAACACAAAGCGAGTTAGTATATGAGTAAACATGTTTAATCGTGCTGAACGCAGCCCTGGTTACACTGACCGACTGTTTCATCTGACTAACACTGGGTAGATTTTATCAGGATTATTGCTGATTCGTTAATGGTGCTACCTGGGCTGCTTTCAGTGTCGTTATATATTGCCTGGATCGCATATGTAAATTAATTAGCAGTCTGTGTGTTGTGATAAGCATATTTGGTGTGAATCGTGTTCATGTAACGCACAGCCGGGGTGTATGATGAGTGGTGTACCTATCCAGAGCGTGGTTTTAGTTCAAATTTGTATGCTGACATATGGTGCAATGCTGCATTACTATTAGTATGTATATGGTAAAATTCCACATATAAAAGAGGTTTGTTGATATATGGTGATATATCGCATTAGTATTTTAGCTCGTGTACTATAAAAGCTCAGAAATTATATTAACCATGGTCTGCTGTCGGTAGTGTTAAACAGACGACGCATTTGCTGCCTTTTTCCCTAAATGTATCGTGTGTGATGCGGACTAATTGGTGTGTGTTAAATAACGTCGCAGCCTTGGTGGATTTCATATAAATCTCATATATCTGCTGCAGTCTATATTGTGTTAATGAATATTTTGTATGTACCATGGTTTCCTTTGAACCTCGCAAGGATGTTTGCTGTTTGTGAGATATGTATGCACACTGTCAAAGGGTCTGTTCAGTGCGTTGTTTTAGAAAACAAATATGCATATAGCTGGTGTTGATTACCATATCAATGGTATTTGATTAGGTACCAAGATAATTGTTTGAATACCATTTAAGAAGGGTATTTGGTTAAATACTACATACAAAACGATATTTGGTGTTGAATACATCATAAAAAATGTGTTTGGTTATATACCACATCAGAAAGGTATTGGTTTTGAATACCACATCAAATGCTGCTACATGTGTATGTGTTAAATTCCGGATAAAAAGCTACAACAAAGAAAAAAAAAGTATTGGTTTAAATACAACAAAAAGAAAAACTGGTGTTTGGTTTAGATACCAAATACAATTGGTATTTGGTTTAAATAACAACAAAAAACAACAATGGTCAGAAAATGTAGGGAGCAAATACAGCTTCACGCCTTGGCTTTGAGGTCATGCACCAGGAATTATGGCTACGTGTCACCACACTGCATTCGGGTATAAACTGATGCCAACATGGATTCCCTGTTTAGCACACAACCGCCGTATTTGGTTTTGAATACCATATAAAGGAATGTATTTGATGTTAAATAGAAAGCATTTTAAAAAATGGTATTTGGTTTAAATACCATAAAAAATAAAATAAAATTGGTTTCAATACCACACAAAAATTGTATTTGGTTTAAATAACAACAACAAAAAGAAACAATGATCAGGTTGGAGCAGGGTTATGGCCAAAATGCATTACTTTTTGATGACAGGAAATGAAGTGAGTAAATACAGCTTCACACCTTGGCTTTGAGGTTATGCACCAGGAATTGTGGCTGCGTGCCATTCCACTGAGTCCGGGTAGAAATTGATGCCAACACAGAATCCCTGTGTTGCATACAACCGCCGTGCGGGTTATAAGCGGTCATCTTGTAGCTTTCCGCATAAATGTCAGAATTGTGGCGGTGGGCTTACACGGTTTTTGTGTTCTATGAAGGTCATACTGCTACTAAACATGTTAATGATACACAGGTTACTGGTAAAGCCATTCACGCTGTGCAAATGCAGCGAATACCATCGAGTATTGCAGGTGAGGGAAGACAAGGTACCAATCAGCCCTTTCGAATATTGATTCTTGAATGGTTTCATGAACGATTTCGAATTCAATTTATAGCCAATGCATATAATTATCACTAAAGCAAAATAAGTTCGTAATCTTTGGTGGTATCTTAATTATGTGTGTTTGATTGTTTACATATCGGTATGATACTGTTTGATCTCGAATTAGGCTGGTTTATATAGAGATTAAATGTTGACAATTGCTTGTTATATTTCATATGGGACAAATTGTTTGAATGAGTGTTGACTAGTCCTTTCCTACGTGGTAGTAGTTTATTCAGGTACATAACTGTTTTAATACCGAATTTACTTCGCGCTTTTGGCATATTTACCCTGTGACACATTTATCTTTGCAGCTATCTAAAAAAGTGTTTGTTTGACATTGTATATACTGAGATGACATTGTTTGATCTCGAATGTCAGCGTTGGGCTGGTTTCTAGAGACAAAGTTATATTTCACATAGGATTTTTTTTTTAATGTGCGTTAATGTGTTTTTTTTAACCTGTGTTTCTATATATCACATCGCAGTTTGAGATCTGCCTTTGCATGAAATTAGTGAGTAGTCGTTTATTCGAGTTCATGTATACATTAGTTTTTATACCAAATTAACTTCTCACTTGATGAAATCGGCGCTTCCTGTGTAGGTTGTGCCACCTCGAAAGATTGTACAACTACGTTGGGAACAACCAGTTCGTGCCAGCATGTTGTCTATGAAGTCGTCCATTTTACCAGAAACTGCCAGGTTCATATTAATAGAGTCTTCTGGTCTTTGCGTCTCTCCTCGTGACTTCTTCTTGCAGGCATCCGACTTCCCTCTCTTGGATCGTTTTGACATCTTAAGCAGTCCTGCGAATAGACGGTGTAATTTTGGTCAATTCAATCATATGGGGTATCAAACCAATACTTTTATATGTGGTATCAAACCATTAACCTTTTATATGGCATCTAAACTAAATACTATTTTGTGTGATATGGTATTCAAACCAGATATCTTCTTTTTATGTGGTATCTAAACCAAATATTTCATACATTTTTAATGTGTTTTTAAACCATATATTTTTCATTTGATGTGGTTTTCTAACATAATACCATTTTTGTGGTATTCAAAACAATTACCTATTTTACTTTTCAATGTGGTATTCAAACAATACCATTTTTGGTATGCTAACCAAATACCATTTGTATGTGGTATATACACCAACTTTCATTGTTCTTGTATGTGTTATTGAAACCATATACCTTTTTTAATGTGGTATTTAAACCAAAATACCATTTTTTTCTTTTTTGTAGTATTCAAAACAAATACTATTCCTTTTTTGTGGTATACAACGTTTTTTTAATGTGTTACTTAAACCAAATACATTCTTTTCATTTATGTGGTATTTAAATCAAATACCATTTTTGATGTGGTATTTTAACCATAGAACATTCTTTGTTTTTTTATCAATTTTTTAATGTGGTATTTAAACCAAATACCTTTATTTTCGTTTCCTTTATCTGGTATTGAAACCTAATACCTTTTTTTCTTTTTTTGTGAGCTGGATCCGATTAGCTCAGTCGGTAGCCAAGGGTTGTGGGATCGAATCCCCGCCCAGCAACAATTTCTGTGATAATTGATATACGACATTGTGTCTCATTATGTTTCGTCTGTCACCGCTGATTCAAACGGAAAAGTTATCAGTTACTTGTGGAGATGGGGTGTGCTCGAATACTGAAAAACCTTTCAGGATCCAAGGAAACAGTGGTTAGGTTAACTGGTCGTCTGTTAGCCCTCGATGGCATAAAAATGAGGCAAAATATGCAAACAATCAATATTTTTTTTTGTGTTATTTAAACCAAATACCATTTTTATGTGGTATTTAAACCAAATACCATTTTTATTTGGTATTTAATCTATTCAATGTTTCTTTTTTGTGGTATTCAAACCAAATACCATTTTTCTAATGTGGTACTTAAACTAAATACTATTTTTTGTGATATTCAAACCAGATACTATATTTATTTTGGAATTTAAACTACAAACCATTTTATATGTTCTGAGTTTGGGAATCTACTTCGGCGGATACCATATAAATACATATAATAGAAAGAAGTGAATAACTAATAGTATAAACAACATTATACAGATAAACAGGCATGATTCCTTTGTAGATATCAATAGTCATTATTTTCCGTATTTATATTAACATGAAACTGAAGTCATGGTACAAATTCGTCAGGATTCAACGACAACTAAACAAAATAACAAGGCACAACATTACGATTCAGAGTAATACAAGCGAAAATGTTATTATCAGTCTATCAAACAGCTATTGTTAAGAATTTACTTGCGTTTCTAACTAAAATCTGCTATTTAATCATTTGCAAAGTAAAGAGATTAGCAGATTGAAGTAGCAGGAAAATGGGTTGCTCTTTGTGACTGTTATATCTTATTTCAGACAAAATCATAAGACTTAGAGGAGGAATTCTCTGAAATCTTAACAGCATATTAAAATGTGCTGGCAGTAATAGTTAATTACTGACAGAGAATGCATTTGCTTAAGTCCTTTTGTTCTACACAGTCCATCCACCCTGTTATTCTGTATTCATTTGCTGATAAAAAAAACGCTGTATAAAACATGGTTCCATAAGTAATGTGTCGAAATTGTTTATATTTGAATTGCACTGAAAACAAATAGGAACTTGCATAGAATGCTTAATGGACCGTTATAATGCTAGCCTAGGGTAAGGCATATAGACTCCTATTAGTTTAAATGAATGTACATGTAATTGAGATCATTTATCTCAGACGGTGCAGCGTAGTATCAAATTGAAATGTGGTAAATAGAAACAATAGCGAACAAAAGTACAAAGCATATTAGATGAGCCAAAAAGGCAATGCGTTGCTGAGCAATTGTTGCCTTATTGAGTCGAACCTATTTATTGGACAGGAAATACTATAGAAGCCTATAAGTTCTGTGTTTTTAAATAATATTGCCCAGCTTCCATTCACAAGTTACTAGTTTAAAGCTTTCATTCACAATATAACATTGTACAGACAACATTCATTCATAAGTTACAATTGCACAGCTTTCATTCAAAGCTACATACTCAACTAAATGTATTAAATGATTTTTGTATTAAATGATTTTTGCATTTCTGCAGGCATGAACATTAATCTAAAGAAAACTGAAATTATTGTATTTAGAAATGGTGGCAGACTTCGTTTATATGAAAATTGGTCGTACAGAGGAAATTATAAAAACAACGTCGTTATATAAATTAATGGGCTTTCTGTTGACACCCAAATTGTCGTGGACTTCCGCCAAAAGCAAACTTGCGACAAAGGCCAAGAAAGCTATATCTATTATTCGAAATTATCAAAGGCCATTTTGACGATTTTTACATTACAATACTCTTCATGTACAGGTAATTACATGTAATTACATAAATGATAGTGAACACTTTTTATATGTAGACTGCACAGTATAACTGGTCAGTTGTATTGTTTGTTTTTTTGAGAGAACAAGATATGTTGTGTTGCAAAAAAGTCTGGGACCTGACATAGAGATAGGAAAATGACTTGTTGAAGTGAAGTTGAATCTAAGATGAGGCGAGAATGATGCTATGAAGCTGATGATCAAGAATTCTAGTGAAACTCGGTGAGTGATACGTTGTAGATATTTTATATTGCTGGAATTATGTTTTTGTCTTATACTGAGTATCGCATGAATTTAAATGTCTTTCGCGATGCAATACAATATTGGTTATGTAAATACAGTTTACGCAAGAAAATTATCATAGAAATATCTTCTCCTTTTTAGTCGTAGTGAAAATAAGTGGCATGTTGATTCATGAACCATAACATTATGAAGCACCAAGATACAAGATTCAAAAGTACATATTGATTCTATGGTGGACAAGAATTTCCAAAACGTCTGTTCGTAAATAAATGGAACTACAAGATGTGAAAAACAGTTGATGTATATATACTTGAATGCACGACGTATATAGATTCCATGGTGACGTGAAATTCCACGACTAGATATGCTATAACATAGCATTTATTCTATAAAAATGTGAAGTGCATACATTATAAGAAATATAAAGCAATTATACGGGAGTGCAGAAGTGACATAAAGACTAACATTTTACGATATATACTACTATAATTTGTGTTATTACAGTTTAGGCTGTTTGAGAGGAAAATTGATATATAATATATTCATATATTGTCATGCGTTGCATTTTTCTTGAATCCACATTTTCTCTTCTTTATCTGTCTCAAACTTTTCTATCTAACTATCTCTCTGATTTATTTTTTTAATTAAATTACATAAATTTATACAGGTGTAATTGTTGTTAATGAAAACAATATCTTTACTAAACAAAATGACAATATAAACATTGTCGCAATGGTGGCAGCGGTTTAACTAAGATATTTATCAAAAACATAGAGCTTTACCAGTATTCATTCAATTCTTAGCAATATTGCAAGTTATTTAAAATTGTTAAAATTAATCTAGAATCATGAATGAAAATGTACCAGAATGGTTTGAAAAGGTGACAGAAAACGTAGGAGATATTGAGTCCTGTCTTACCTCTTTAAGGGAGAAGGCTGAACGGAAAGAATCATTGAACCTGAAAGAAATAGAGCCTGATGAAAGAGCTGCAGAGCGTGCAGAATAAGCTGTTGCCGCAGAACGTGCCGAAAAAACTGCTCCTGTAGAACTCGCCAAAAAAGCTGCTGCTGCAGAACGTGCCGAAAAAGCTGCTGCTTCAGAACGTGCAGATAGATTAAGAATTCTTGAGATGGAGAACGAGATAAAATTGAGAGAATTAGAGTTAAAGACTAATGTTTAAAAAGCACAACCCACACAAGAAGGTACAAAAGCTAAAGTAGCATTGCCAAAATTTGAAGCAGGTCAAGATGTAGAAATATTTTTAACATCTTTTGAAAGATTAACTATACTTCATAAATGGGAGAAAGCTGAATGGCCATTAAGACTAGTACCACAGCTGTCAGGAAATGCATTAGAAGCATATTCAAGAATGTCACTAGATGACAGCAATCAATATGATAAAATTAAATCTGCTATTCTAGAAAGATTTGGGCTAAACTCTCTTGAATATCGCAATCGATTTCGCAACGCAAAACAGATATTTGGCGAAACATTTAAAGAATTCTCAATCAGGGTGACAAAATATTTAGAACATTGGCAAGCTAGTGATAATGTTAGTAACCATGCTCAATAAGCAGACATGATTATAATAGGACAGTTGATGATGAGTGTCAGTAACGACTTACAAATATACTTACAAGAAAAATAAATAAAGTCAGTACAAGAGTGAGTAACATTGGCACAAGCCTATCAGTTAGCTCACAAAGACACATTCATGAGAAAAGTTCAACAGTATGAACTATCAAACAAACAAAACAAGTGAAAAACGTAAATGTTTTCATTGTAAGAGTGGAGATCGTTTAATTGCACAATGCCCATTTAATCAACAGTACAACAATGATAGGTTAACAGACATACACGGTAATGATAAACAAATTGCTGACAAACATGCAAATAATCTCATACATTTGCCTACAAAATTAGAAAATTAATTCAGTACTATTACAATCCCAGTAGAAGTTTACAAAGGAATTAGTAAAGGACCTTTAACAGAGGGTAAATAATTAACAAATGGTTTAATCATATCGAAGGGACACATTAATAACAAAAACTTTAAGGTATTACGTGACACAGGGTGCACAACCATTTTTGTAGGTGAAAAGCATAGAAAGTTGGGTAAAGAAACTGGAGTCAGTCAAAGTGTTACATTAGAAAATGTTAGTGAGTGCAAATGTCCAGAGAATATAATACATGTATATATACTTGGATGCACGACGTATATAGATTCCATGGTGACGTGAAATTCAACGACTAGATATGCTATAACATAAAAAGTGCATACATTATAAGAAATATAAAACAATTATATGGGAATGCAGAAGTGACAACAATACTAACATTTTACGATATATACTACTAGTATTTGTGTTATTACAGTTTAAGCTGTCTGAAAGGAAAAATGATATATAATATATTCATATATTGTCATGCGTTATATTTTTTCTTGAATTCACATTTTCTCTTCTTTATCTGTCTCAAACTTTTCTATCTAACTATATCTCTGATTTTTTTTTATTAAATTACATAAATTTATACTGGAGTAATAGTTGTTTATGATAACACTATCTTTACTAAACAAAATGACAATATAAACATTGTCACATACACTTTCGGTCTTGCCTTTCGATATTTTAGTGGCGACCAGTTTCTATTTTGAGCTTGTGACTAGAACATCGAAAACGGGCAAGAGATTTTTTATGTTAAAAGGGTATTTCAATTCAAAGAATTTTTTATCGATTTAATAGAGTTTTGAAATACTTATAAGTGTCAAAACGTGTGGATTCTGCAATACTACCATGCCAGAACTGGGTCATGCAATCTGATAGTCGTTGTTTAGATGCTAAAATAAACATATTAATATCCCCCACTTCATGTGAAATCCAAACATACCTGAATCCATATCAAAACAATAATTTCTTGACACTTGAAGCCCAAGTTTTTCTTCCAACATCATCTAAATCTTTAAGCATTTTATAACAATGTTTTGGATATCGGTAATTTGGCATATGTATTATTTTACACCAGTACTTAATGCAATTTGCATGATAAGTAACGCACAAAGTAAGCCTTCTGCACTCGCCGAGCACTACGCTATTATTTACACAACTATTAACACCTAAAAATCATTTACAAAAATCAGCTTGAGCTAACTCAATTACACTTGAATATTCGTAACCCATATCTCTGATGCATAACACAATATAGGTTTTATCATTGAATCAAACAATTTAAATAGTTCATTATGTAAAAATCGTCAAAATGGCATTTGATAATTTCGAATAATATATATAGCTTTCTTGGCCTTTGTCGCAAGTTTGCTTTTGGCGGAAGCCCACGACAATTTGGGTGTCAACAGAAAGCCCATTAATTTATATAAGACGTTGTTTTTTTATAATTTCCTCTGTACGACCAATTTTCATATAAACGAAGTCTGACACCATTTCTAAATACACTAATTTCAGTTTTCTTTAAAGTAATGTCCATGCCTGCAGAAATGCAAAAATCATTTAATATAAAAATCATTTAATACATTTAGTTGAGTATGTAGCTTTGAATGAAAGCTGTGCAATTGTAACTTATGAATGAATGTTGTCTGTACAATGTTATATTGTGAATGAAAGCTTTAAAATAGTAACTTGTGAATGGAAGCTGTGCAATAATATTTTAATACACAGGACTCATAGGCTTCTATAGTATTTCCTGTCCAATAAATAGGTTGGACTCAATAAGGCAACAATTGCTCAGCAACGCATTGCCTTTTTGGCTCATCTTATATGCTTTGTACTTTTGTTCGCTATTGTTTCTATTTACCACATTTCAATTTGATACTACGCTGCACCGTCTGAGATAAATGATCTCAATTACATGTACATTCATTTAAACTGATAGGACTCTATATTCCTTACCCTAGGCTAGCATTATAACGGTCAATTAAGCATTCTGTGCAAGTTCCTATTTGTTTTCAGTGCAATTCAAATATAAACAATTTCGACACATTACTTATGGAACCATGTTTTAAACAGCGTTTTTTATCAGCAAATGAATACAGAATAACAGGGTGGATGGACTGTGTAGAACAAAAGGACTTAAGCAAATGCATTCTCTGTCAGTAATAAATATTACTGCCAGCACATTTTTATATGCTGTTAAGATTTCAGAGAATTCCTCCTCTAAGTCTTATGATTTTGTCTGAAATAAGATATGAATATGATGCTGAGGAAAGGATATATGGTTTTAAATATAGTTTTTAATATGGTTTTCGGATTCCATTTACAGGGGCAAGGTCAACTTGCTTTGTTGACAATCATACCTCCTGCAAAGAAAATCTTGTCAATCGTGTATGACTCCATTGACACAATAGTTTCTTTGGTTAAATAATTTGGTCAATATTGGCCAATACCGATAGTCAGGATGCTTTCCGTATACCCTCCATACATCCAGATGAGTATGGGTTTCTTGGGTTCTCCATAAACAGTTGTGTTCAAACATAATTTTTCTTCGATAAAGTGTTTCCTAAGGGCTTGAGTAAGTCACGTCAAACTTTTGCAAGATTCAGTACTGCATTCCAAATGGTTATGGAATTTTAACATTATGCTTTCATGAACCACGTTATTGACGATTTCTTCTTTATAGGTCGGGCGGGTTCGATTCAGTGATTGACTCAGAGCAGTTTATTGATCTGTGCAAAAGTATAGGTGTCCCCATCAAGGAAGAAAAAAAACTGTACTACCGACAACAACAATAACAATTTATGGTATTAAGGTAGAGTCAGTGGCCTTGATTTATCATTTACCACAGGAAAAGCTTCTAAAGATCAAGATCAATTGTCTTTTGATGTCATTTAAACTTAAACGAAAGGTTACTTTACTTCAACTGCAATATCTTATCGGTTTGTTAAACTTTGCAACTTACGTTGTTGCTCCTGGTCGTACTTTCCTGCATCGACTTTATGATCTCACTATTGGTGTTTCACTACCACACCATAAAATTTGTTTAAATATTGCAGCTAGAGCCTTGAAGCTTGACACTTAATTATGACGGGTTTCAATTGTAAATATATGTGTTTGAATGACACATGGCTCTCACCTGAGACATTGAAGTTAGAATCAGATGCTGCTACTTGTAAAGGGTTTGCTGGTGTTATGGGGAAAAAGTGATTTTACGGTGAATGGTCAAATGCGCTCGCTTCTTGTAGTATCAATATTATGGAGCTTTTTCCTATTGTTATCGCCATAGAATTATGGGGTTGACACTTGGTTAATCAACAAATTCTTTTCCTCACCGACAATACCTGCAATGTAGCAGTCGTCAACAAAAGCCAAAAGCCCCTCATATTTTCTAAATGTTTTCAAGTGACCAGTGTACATAATGTTAGCGTTAAGCTAGTTTGTGTATGTTGGCGAGCATGATACAATTTTTATTTTTAGGATTCTTGACCGTCCACTGATGAAGTGCTCTGCAGCATGTTAAAAGCAAAATATTTGCAAATTTTCAATTATACGATTGTTTTTACCAGAATTGGTGTACATATTTTTAACATGATTTACCTGTCCGTGGTACACAATGTTAGTGTAGGCTAGATGGTGCCTGCGAGCAGGTATTATGCATGTTGTATTATTCATTGAACATTTATTTCTGTGCTTCTTTGTAGCATGTTAAAGTTAGAATGATTGAAATTTCATTTATACGATTGTTTTTACAAGAATTGGTGTACATATTTTTAACATGTTATACCTGTTCGTGGTACACAATGTTAGCGTAGGTTAGTTGGTGCCTGCGAGCAGGTATTATGCATGCTGTATGATTCATTGAACATTTATTTCTGTGCTTCTTTGTAGCATGTTAAAGTTAGAATGATTAAAATTTCATTTATACGATTGTCTTAATGTACATATTTGCTACACGTTTTATGTGTCTAGGGTACACAGAGTTAGTATGTGCTAGTTAGGGTCTGCTGGCAAACATTTTACTTTTTTTTATTTTATTTTAAGGTTAGCATATGCTGGTTTGTGTCTACTGGCAATTATTATTACTTGGTTTTTAGGCTATATTGACCGTTGATGCACATTCATTGATATGCTTCTCGGTAACATATAAAAGCCGAACTGATTTCAGTTCCAATACAATGATTTAGATATATATGATTATATATATTTTTATACATATTAGTTATTGCATACAGTTGGTTAGGTTACATGCTGTATTTTAATGCATTATTGAAGCTAGTTCCTTCTTACATCATTCTTGGGTGGCCATGGAGTGGCAGAAAGTTGCCCACCTTTTTCAATGGGAATAGTATATAGAATAGTTCAAAAGATGTTAGTTACCTATTTGTTAAATGGTCTCAGACTTGTGTATTGATCCAGTATAAGATATCACCGGGTTGTCTAGTGCATTTTCAGTGTGACATTCACATATTACATGATACATTATAATAAGGTGTTTTATAATGATTATAATGTTGCATCATTTTATAAAAATGAAATAAAATGACATATCACATATACTGGAGTTGTGCATTTAATTAATTCCCATATCAAAACTAGCTTCAATGATGTAGCTCAGTGATCATTTATATTCAATATTGTTTAAGCTGACACAAATTATAATATACCATTTTACAGCTTTCATTCACAATATCTTAGTAACTAAACAATAACAATCAGAATAACGTATTATTTCGGTACCTGCCAAACTTAGATTTATTCAACCGCCCTCATATTACACATGTATGTCAAATAATGTCTGATCACAGAATACACATGCATATGTTACTAATCACGACGTCTATCACCTTACTACGACGTTGTCGTTATTTTGAAGGTGTGGTGCCAATTAAGTGTCGACTAAGTGCAAAGTCTTATGCAATAAGAGTTGTTTCTTTATAATAAGTATTTGTTTGATGTAGTTTCAATATTTGTTTTATGTACACGGTGTTGGCGGATAGTTGCCCACCATAGTCGTGTTACAGTATATAACATTCTTTGTAATATATTAAATTCATTTCAGGAAACTGTTAAATTATGGTAGTTTAAAATTATCATATGTATACAATTCGTAAATGATGCTAATATTTTCTAAGGTCAACCATGTCACTTACAGATGACAGGCTAATGGCGATAAGATAGCCTTAGTTTTATCATGTTGTATAATTGACAGGTTATTATGTGATATGATAGGAGGGGTTAAGAAACTTCATAATTAAGAAACTAAACTATCATAAAATAGTTGTTTATTTAGTCAGGGAAAGATTCTAGAGAGAAAGGTCAGTTAGTTAGAAGATAGACACGAGCATGATAACATGTCAAGTTTAAGACTAGGTTTAGATTTAGACGAGCGTTAGCGAGTTAAAAATGTTAGCTTTGTGATTTATTTTATGCAAAATATATGAACATGTGAATAAAATGACTTTAAATAAAACCACCATGTTTAAGTATCTGTTATACTACATGGGTCCGTTAAATAGCGCCGTGATTCCAGAACTGGATTTAGTATTAACACAACGCAGAGTAAAGGCCACGTATACGACATGGAGACGAAGGAAAAAAAATCGGTGATTGTTTTATAGTGATATTTTCTTTCAAGTACGAAAATGACACATCAAATTGTTGCTTCTGTATTTAAAAACTTAGCAGATCAATTGGCACAATATAATAATACTGTTTGGAATTACTAAATGCATAAAACATTTTGATGGACTTTCAAAACAATTTAAAACTTGGGTAAAAAATACTGAAAATATGCAATTTTTACATAAACAGATGAAAGTCAAATCAAATCAATAGCATTACAAGCTAGTAAGGGTGTAGTTAGTGTTTTTATTCAAAGATAGGTAATTAATAATCCTAGTATTACGCCACCTAGCAAACATTCAGACGACATTCATTGCTTGTTACAGAAAAAATCAGATTTATTTGCTAAAACAGGTTTAGATTTAGGAAGAGCAATTGGCGCTAAAATGACATTAGATACAGGGAATCATCCTCCGATTAAATCAAGACCGTATCGCACCCAGATAAACAATAGGAAACATATAGATAAAGCAATTAATGATATGCTTAAAGCTAAAGTTATACACAGATCAAACTCGGCATGGAGTTCTCTGATAGTTTAAGTAGATAAGAAAAATGGTACGAAAAGAGTATGTGTTGATTATAGAAAGATTAATCAAATATAAAAACCTATAGCTGATCCAATCCCGTTAACAGATGATATATTGTCGTTGTTAGGGAACGCAAAATACTTCACTACGGTGCCTGTATATTTAAAAGACCGTCATAAGACTGCTTATGTATGTCAAAAAAGGCTTGTATGAATATAATGTCGCGTCATTTGGGTTGCACTCGAACCCTACGTGTTTATGGAGTTAATGAATAAGGTATTAGAGGGATATGAAGGGTTTGCATTTGCGTACTTAGATGACATTATCATATATAGTCCAAATTTAGAAACTCACTATGAACATACCAACAAGGTTTTCACCAAGTTACGAAAACATGATTTGAAACTCAAAATCAGTATATGCATTTTTTTACAAGCTGAAGTAAATTATGTAGGTTTTCTAATCAGTGAGCAAGGCATTCGTCCATATCAAGGTAAGGTCAAAGCAACAAAAACACTAAAAGCGACCATGTCTCTAAGGGACGTAAGATCCTTTATTGTAATGACAGTATATTATAGACGGTTTATTCAAGGGTTTTCAAAGATAGCAAATCCGCTAATAGAATTGACAAAACAGTTTACAAGGTTTAAGTGGGATCAAAGTATCAAAATGCTTTTGAAAAAATAAAATAGCGTTTTGGGTCACTACCATTGCAGGCACATCCAAATCCTGCAAAAATATATGTTTTACATACCGACACCTCTACTTTTGTGTTTGTAGGTGTGTTATCCCAACCAGTAGATGAAAGTATTTCGGATTTGGATAGTAGTAATCTGTTGCCGATATATTACTTATCACACAAATTAAGTAAAACACAATAGAAAAAGCCGACAAAAGTTAGAGAATTTCTTACAATTTACTTTTCACTATCAAAGTTAGAACATTATCTATATGGGGCTACCTTCACAATATTTTGCGACCATACGCCATTGAAATGTGTTTTAGAATCGCCAAATCAAAATAAACAAATACAACTTTGGTCATTAGCAATATTAGCATATAATGCGAAGATTGAATTTATCGAAGGTCATAAAATGTTTATGCCGATTTATGGTCTAGAATACCAGAATCAGACGCGGTCGTAGTAGGTTCACATGAGGAGATAACAGTAGAAGATGTAAATGACAGGATTTTTCAGATAGACACAGTAAACACAAATTTGTTAAACCCAAGGTCATATACTGGTGTTAAATTAAACCTTAGACATCACCAGCAGGACGTGTCAAAACATTCAAGTCTTTTAACATGGTCACTGAAAAATCGAAAAATGAAGTTATAACTGATATCAAAGGTCAATTGAATACTGGTAAAACGGTCAAAAAGGTCCTGAATAAATACATAGTTATAGATAATTAATTGTATTACATATATGATGTAAAAGAAAATCCCAAACTAAGGTTATTCATTCCTTATGAACCGAAAGCTGATGTTATGGATCAAAAGTATCTATTCCATGGACGTATGGGGAGCAATAAATGTTTTGACACCATCAAGATAAATTACTGCTGGCCTAATATGTTCAAAGACCTTTGCAATTATGAAAGGAGTTGTCTCATCTGTAAAGAAAGAAATCTTAAGGCGATTAAAGCGTCACTTCAAGACACAGGTCAGCAAACATCCCCTTTTGCTAAAGTTGCAATGGACATTGTGGTCCATTTCCAGTAACGCTGTTTAACAACAAATATATTTTAAGTTTTATGGACTTATACAGCGATCTGCCACAAGCTTTTCCACTAAGCAATTAAAGCGCAGATTCAATTAGTTACATAATAATTCAGAAGATAATCCCAAAGAATTCAACGCCTTTCATTCTTTATCCGATAATGGTACGGCATTTTTAACGCTCAGTCCACATCCACCATGTCAAAACATCTTTTTATCACTCACAGTCAAACGGTAAGATAGAAAGATATCATCGAGTTCTAAAAGATATTCTTGCAAAACTAGTCGCAAAACTCGTGAAAACACGAGTAGATGGGACTTGTATTACTACACGTTTTATGTGCTATTAATTATAACGCCAGTGAAGCCCATTTGTATCGTTGTATAATAGAGATCCAACGCTGACTCTCGATAATCTGCTGAGCTCGTGGCGCAAATATCTTGGCGAAGATGTTCAAAGAATATTGTAAGAACAACAACAAAAACAATTTACGTTTGTGCATCAGGAATTACAAAAAGCAAAGAAAAAGCAACAAAAAAATATAGCAATGCAAATTGGTCAGAAGTTTCGCTTAAAATAGGAGATGCGGTATTTTATAAAAAAAAAAACCACACAAAAAGAGTTCAAAGTTAGATAAAAACTGGAATGCATTTAACAAAATTACTGAGGAAATATCTCCTGTTACGTTCACAATACGTAATCAATTTTCTTGGTCTACTACAAAAGCACATGCGTCACAGTTAATTAAAGAGGCTCAAACAAATCACTGGCCAGTACGGAATCAATATTTTGTTGCACCGTCGGTTAGTTCTGACTCAGAAACAGATTCTGAAGTTCCAATAGAATCACCAGTAAAGCTTCTAACAAAAAGGTATAGAAACCAAAGATTAAATTCTAGTGATGAAAGTGATATACCATTATTAGAGTTAGCTAAAAGATTAAGAAATCAGAAAAGGGAAAATTCAGATTTTAAATATCAAGAGTCAGATTAAGCAGATATGGATTCAGCAATCAGCACAAGTGAACAAGAGCATGCATCAAATAACTATATAGATATGACCGATATTGTAGATGCAAATCAGCTTAGCGAAGGGGCTAATATGTAAATTAATAACATAAAACAAAGAAATATTCCATCAAAACATATTAATCAGAGACAAGTTAGGCCTCGAAAATAACCTTTAAAACACAAATCGGTTCTATTTACGAACGGCACATATTTTTGCCAGCAGTTATTCCAATTGAAAATAATGTAAACAGTGCGCGTGAATCCAGTTATGATGACTGCGTAAAACAGTCATTTGAGTAAAAATATCAACATGGCAATATTTGACATTATTGTGTAAATAACTTTTATATGAACAGTATATTATGACAGGCACCAGCAGTCAAAGGTTGATAACGGTCAACACGTGACAGCAGCAGCAACACTTATTTGAATAAACACAGTAATTGTGTCCAAATGTTTCTACAGGCGTCATTATAAGCATCATTATCTTAATGATAAACTGTTAAGGAGATCCCATACAATTAATTTTATGTCAACATGGCGACATGTTAGTGGAAGTAATTCATATCCATTTCACGGTCTGACAGTCAATTGTGACATCAAATACAGATGTTACCATTCCATAAAAGTAAACAAAGATTGTGGAACACATTAC